>ML781236.1:750642-792167 GCA_009831015.1 Picea engelmannii
TTGTAATTACCTATTACAACAAATCCATTGAAACATTATAAGTACAATATACAAATATATTCAAATAATTTGGTATATTTTTAGATATTTGTAATGAAAATTATACAGCATGTTAAGAAAAATTAAGGGACAAAGCATGAAACCTAAAATCATGAGACATTAATAAGAGGAGGTGGATCATGCCTAACCCTTATTTCCATAGTCGTTATCCCTCATAACCCTTTATGTAACTACTAACACCTAATGCATATAACCCCTATCACCTTTAGACCCTTAGATTATTAACCCCTAATATAACCTTAGCTCCCTAGAAACTCTAACCCTTATGACAATTAATCCATAACCCATAAAATTTATCATGTACTCTAAACATTCAACTTTTTGGAGTTTTATGGGCATATTTTCTGATGTTTTTTTACTGAAATCTGACCAAAATTTGTTGGAACTCCATATTTGATTGATTGACTCTATAATTCGAGTGCCCTAAAAGTTTTTCATGGTGTCGAATCTATTTACGCATTCAAAAATGAAATTTAAACAACCAAAAATGGGGATTTCACCAATATCTGTTTCATCGGATTCCGGTGAAAAAGTTCAAAAAGTTGAATGTTTAGACAATGCCAAAACTTATAGCTTTTATATTTAACCCTTAATTTCTAAGACTTGTCACCCATAACACCTAATACACATAAATTTCACCCATTTAAGACATGATTCTTAACCTCTATAATCCCTATTCCATAACATTATAACCCATAAGCAATATAATATGTCATGATATCTAACCTATAACATCTAATCCATTTAACTTTCTCACCCGCAATGACTAGCATAACCCTTAAAATAAGCATTATAACCATTAATGATATTGATAAAGCCTAAGCCTTATCATCAATTAATCCCTTTGGCCCTTATTGCCCTAAATCCTTGTAACCTTAAGGTACAAAAACCTTAAAAACCTTAACACTTATAACCCATAATATATATATATATA
This sequence comes from Picea engelmannii, assembly GCA_009831015.1. Classification (NCBI taxonomy): domain Eukaryota; kingdom Viridiplantae; phylum Streptophyta; class Pinopsida; order Pinales; family Pinaceae; genus Picea; species Picea engelmannii. Next base: position 751,637 of record ML781236.1, read on the forward strand.
TAAACAATCTAGGTAAAGAACATCGAGAGGAAGTAAAGTGGATTCTTAGGTATTTTAGAGGTACTTCTACTCATGGATCATGTCTTGGATGTTCAAACATTGTTCTACAGGGATATCTTGATTCAGATATGCCAGGTGATAAATATAGTAGGAGGACCACCATAGGATATGTTTTTACTGTAGGTGGAATAGAAGTAAGTTGGATTTAAAAACTGCAAAAGGTTGTTTCACTTTCAATTAACAGAAGAAAATTATGTTGTTGCTACAGAGGCTAGTAAAGAAATGATTTGGTTACAGAGGTTTATGGAGGAACTGGGAAAGAAGTAGGAGAATAACAGGTTGTAGTGTGATAGTGAGAGTGCCATTAATATTGAAAAAAACTCATCCTTTTATTCAAATACTAAGCATATAAATCTCATGTACCATTTCATACAATCTGTCTTGGAGGATGGAAATTTGAAGTTGGAAAGATACATACTAGCCAGAATCTTGTAGACATGTTAACAAAGAGAGTAACTAGGGAGAAATTGAGTTCCTTCTTACTTTTAGTTCATCTTCAAGCATGAAGGTGAGGATGAGAAATTTTCCAAGTCCAAGAAGTATCATATTCCAGTAGACAAAATCGTAATGGAGTTGTTGTGATTAGTCTCCAAGTGGGAGATTGTTAGTTGTGGAGCCTGATTATATTCCTAATTTAGATCTCTTTGTTTTCATCCCTATTTATACTCCATGAAGAGTATAGACCCCTCCATGTGGGGGGTTTTCAGTGTGGGCTTCGCCACCCTACATGGTTCGGGAGGATCATCCCCCCGGCTGGGGGGTCCGGGGGCAAGTGGGCCCCCGTAGGAAATATTTCCTTGTAAATGTGTATTATAATTTCATAGTGAATCTAGATTGTTCATTATAAGGTCATAGATATGATAGTATAAGTTATGTTAGGGTTTTTTTTCCTAGAAGGAAACCCTCTTTTATGGGGGAATTGTATTGTGAATGTGGATCATTGTGAATATTGTATTCTAAGAGAGGAGACTGTGAGAGAAATAAGAGGAAGTTAAAACGGGTGTGTTGTAGGTTGTATCCCTTCATTTTGCTTGATAATAAAAATGAAGGACCTGGAAATTTCTGTAATGGACGTATCCCATGTTGGGTGAACCACGTATCTCTGTGTCTCTATTGTATTATGTATCTTATGTATTTTATTTTCGCATTTTTTTTATTTAATTGTTTCGCGATAATATTTTATAACACGTTTCTCCCACCGATGAAACCTTCACCACCTCGACATCCTCCTCCAAATCCTTGAGGATCTTCATCGACCCTAAATGAAAATTGATCTTGTCTGTTTTCAGGATCATCCAGAGCATGACACGACTTGGTGGTGTGAGTAGGTGACCCACAGAATTCATAGTAAATTGTGTTTGGGAAAGGAGTGTATTTTTGTAGGAATGGGAAGTGCATCAGGGAATGTTGGGGACTTCTGAAAATTTTAGAATATTCATTATTCTGATTACCCTAATGGTTTGGGAAGGCACAATATTGGACAAGGCCATGGAATGGTGTTGTAGTTGTAATTTGCGCAACCCCTCTAGAGGGTCTTACTAGTGGAGGCACCATCAGTTGCGGAGGGGGTCCTACACCACTCAGTTTGGGACATTTTGTTGTTGTATGACCCTAAGTATTACAACCCGTACACCAGACCTATGGGTGACTGGTTCTAGGAATGGTGAGTTCCTGAATTTTGCTAGTTAGGGCATAAATATAGCCTTGCAGTTGCATAAAATTATAGTCCTTGTTTGGTCTTATCACCCACAATATGCTAGGATATCCTACCATCGCCTCAATTTTCATAGTCAGTTCTAGGGCTTCCCCCAAATTAACTATCCTCTTCTAGGTTAACTTGATTCAGGTTAATGGTAGAAGTCCTTGAATAAATCATTCTTGTTGTTGATCTTCGTGGATGGGGTTTGCCAATTTTCCTATCGCATATTTAAAACATTGATTATGATCCCAAGAATATTCTCCATCTCTCTATTTAATCTCCTTCAAATCAAAGACCTTCCTTTGTTCTGATAGGGGTAAACAAAATTCTTCCATGAACCCTTGTTTGACTTGAGCAAGAGTGAAAGTCTATCCTTGAAGATTTCCTAGTTAAATGAATTTCATGTACCATTTCAAAGCATGACCTCTCAAAGTGGTTAGAAACACAACTATTTTATTAGCATCCAAAATCCCATGAGACCACCAGATGGCCTCACAAAGGAACCAATGTTGTTCAACACCTTCATCCCCTTTACCCCAAAATTATGTGTATCGGGTGAGGGATTTGGTGTGTTGATGCACCATGGGAGAACTTAGGGACCCTATCAAGATAAATCCTAAAGGTCCTAGTTGAGATAAAACTAAAGAAATTTCCACACTACTACTACTGCTACTACTCGAACTGGTTGGATTAGAATGAGGAGAAATGAAAGAATTTATGGGAGAGTTTATTATAGAATTTACTGTATTGGAAGATTGGGCCTAGGGTTTGGGAGATCCAAGGCTTGTTCTTGTGTCTTTGGGATGTGATTCTTCAATCTGGGGAGTCTCATTAGGAGGAAAAATTGTATCAGGTCCTATAGGGTACTTCACATATTTCGGTGTTGTAGGAGCTAGTTCTGTTACAACTTATACATAGGTTAAAACTGAGTCTTTTTCCTTGATGGTGACCCCTATCTTAGTTCTTTATTCTGAATTTTATTCTCCTTGTCTAATCCCTCCAACATTCTCTCCTTTCTCTCCAATCCTTTCCTTCAACCATCAGCTTTCCAACCTCCCACGTGTCTACAACTCCTTCAACTTCTCTGGATCTCTTTTATGAATCTTCTCCAAGTTGATCTCCTTGTGTGACTGATCATGCCTCTTCATTAACTTTATCATCTTTTTTTTCCACCTCTTCTCAATCAAAACAACCCTTTTCTAATAAATCTCGTCTCTAGCACTCTTCTCACGACGACCCCCCATATCTCAAGAAATTTTGTATCCTTACTCATGGACCCTCTCCTAAATCACATGCCCCTCATGTGTAAGGGTTGTATGCTTCCATTTAAACCAAAGGAACTAGTTCCATTACCTCTTCCACTAGCAACTTATTCATCCACATTAGGATTTCTCATAGTAATCTTCCTCGAGCTCCCTCATAGAATACTACTTCTTCCTTTGAGAAATATTGGTGGTTCTCTCATGCATATTTAACTATGTATCCCTCTAGAGTAGTCTAGAACTAAAAATACATACCTCAATAAATATAGTAATCTAACTTGTGTAGAGTGGCTAGATTCTCAATAGTCCAATTAATTTTTTTATTGATGAGATATTTAAATTACGACACTTCTTGAAACTGGTTGATCCATTGATAGACCTCTTTAAGGAATCATATCCAGAAAATTTCATACTAGTTGCTTACAAGTTCAAAATAGAAAACAACATCCTTCACAACCCTTAGAATTTTTTGTCATAGTTCAACTTCTTGAAATATAAACTCATCACAGCTTCTTTCCCGCCAATTCGTAATATCATATTTAAAAAGGTGATGTTGAATTCTATGAAAACTCGCTTAGAATCCAGGTCCCAACAATGGAACCATTTGTTGGTGTAAAATTGGAGACTGATGTTCTCAGAGGTTACCAACAAAGGTATGGTTGTAGTCTAGTAGCATTGGCATATTCAACATTATGCAAGGGAAGGAGGTCTCACTTGAAGCGCTGTCAAGATTTGTGTGTAATAAAGTTAGTTAGTGAGGATACACCATCATATCTAAATTAACACAAGGTATATTCATACTTAAATGTAAAAGATAAGATCATTAGAATTCTAAACCAGTTTATGCATTCGATAATCCATCTAGCACAACATAAAGACAAGTGCATACATCACAAAACAACACAATTTGCAAAAAAGAGAGAGATTATGAATTCATCCATAAGATAATTTGCTTTTGGATTCCTGAATAATTGTTGGGCGCAGACCCATTTTAGGGGAAAAGGCTATTTTTGGAGAGAAAAGCATGAAATGGGAAAAATACATCTAGAAGGAAAAGCAACACGTGTGAGAAAAGAATGCAAGGCACACATGCAAGGAAACCTAACTACATTAGAGTTAGGTTTTTTTAATATATTGTAATGGTCTATAAGACAATAATATGTATAAGTAAGTACCTAGGAGGTCTAGGGTGGGATGGATGGTTAGGGAGAGTTCAAAGGATCTAACATGTAAGAGAGGATTGTTTTGTGAAGAGATTGTAAGAGTTGTAACATTTTATAAGATGTGGAGCTAAAAGAGAGTCGAGCAACTCAGTCCCAAGGGTTAGATTGCAGATTGAGGAGCCTGGTGCGATCTAGTCAGCCTCATAGGGATCAAGAAGCATGTTCATATTGTAAGATCAAAGACTGTAAGTGCATGTTGCATGATATATTGTAGAAATATAATAAAAGAGCCCCAGAGCCAAATCTTTGTGGATGTATCCCAAGAGGGGGTGAACCACGGTAGATCATGTGTTATGTGGATTGATAATTGTTTATTCCTTTACTTTCAATGATTAGTTATTATACAAATACATGAATGAATTAGTTAGAACTATTGATTTGCATGTATGAATCATTGAATAGTTAATATGAACGAGGGAAATGACTAATGAATGAAGATCATAGAGTACAATCACAAATCCCTACTCACTCCCAGGATGCAAGCACTTGAAAATTGTAGCCAACCATAGAACTATATCATGTGAGAATGCGTAGTGCACCCTGTGTACTATGTTGCCTTCTGGTTTACCATGGGAGCCAATATTTTTAGAAGGGCTTTGTTGGAAACTTGTTCAACTTTGAGCTTGGGTCAACTTATGACATTAAAGTAATATCATAGTAGATAAAGTAGATAAAGTAGATAACCAACAAATGGTTATGTTTCTGGTTGGAACAAAATGGGATTGAGTGAATGATATATGTTGAAGAAACCGTTAAAAGAATATCAAATCTAACCAACAAATGGTTATGTTTCTGGTTGGAACAAAATGGGATTGAGTGAATGATATATGTTGAAGAAACCGTTAAAAGAATATCAAATCTGTTGAGAAAGTGTTAAAACAATGAAAATATAAAAGGGGATGTTCAGACCATGGAATTTAATGAATGTAGATATGGAAAGTTGGTTGAAGACTAAGGAGCTGGAGTTTGCGCAAAAAGACAACATAAACCCTAAAATAACACTGCGCAAATGTTTGGACAAGTACGTATTTAGCGACTTGCATGAAGTATTTTTCTATGATTTACCACATGTGTTGCAGGAGGGGATATTGAGGTTGAAAGAAAACCACACAACAAATTAGATTATATAGCTAGAGTGGAATCCTATGGAGATCATGTATTTACAACAATTTGACAATAAATTTATGTGCACAATAGATTTCTGGTTAGAAAATATTGTTGCAGGATTTATCACATAATTTGCAGTAGACATTGCGAAGTCTTACTGCGCAGCAGAGCATGAGTTCCTAAGAGCACTATGAGGAAGGTATATTAGGTCATTGTATACTTCCATAAAGATGTTACTGTAGAACAAGGGTGTTGTAACACCCTAGGTTTTGAACCCCCATTTTAAATAATGTATTGTTACAATGTTGAGAGGCCTGAGTTCCCAAACAATTATTAAAGGGCCAGTATGCCCCATAAATGTAATGTTTTGATCATTATTAATAATTAAAACATCGTTAGATGCTAGACGGATAAGGAATAGAGTTATAGGGGGGTATGATTCCACAAGAGTGGGATCTTGAGGGACTAAGTGTTTATTTCCTATTTTTTATTACCCTTTTTGTCTAAGGGAGGGGATCAATTACGTGAGCTACTTCGGGAAGGCCAAGAGGTTCTTTTTTTCCCACGAGGTTACTTAAACTCACTTATAGTCTGATGGGGTGGTTCAAATAATGACTTGTTCATTTTTTCCCATTCACTCACTCATTTTTCCCTCACACTCCCACACACACACTCCCACTCACACACTCCCATGCACCCCCTAACCCATTAATCGACCATCCTCACCTGCATCTTGGATTGGTAAAGGAAACGGAACTGCTGAAGAATTTAGCAATGGGATAGTTGGCTATAGTGGTCGTTGGTGTGATCCAGCCGTGTCTTGGGGCCTGCATGTCATAAAAGCATTGGCATGTGCCCTATTTTGCTCACAACTGCGAGTCCTGAGAGTCCCAACATTGATATTCTGGACCAGTTGTGTTGGAGGCCCTAAAAATAAAGGAGAAGGACTGCCTGAGGGACTGCGTGGTACAGAAGAGTGGAGGTCTAGTCTCTTGGGGAGGTACAGGATGGGTAGAAGAGAGTTAGGTTCTTGGCTTGTTGTGGGTGTCGAGAAATTTGTGAGAGCTTGAGAGATGATTGGTTTGGGAACCCAATTACAGTCTGGAACCGTCCTTATGGATTCATAGCCCTAGCTCAGAGGTAACATTTTTGTTGAGATTTGGAGCAGTCGTGTCTATAGTTGGGTGGAAAATCCTTGGTCTATAGCCAGTCAGTGTCATATTTCATACAGATAAGTGCTCTCTGTCGCGATATTATTATCTGTGTATGAATGTATTTTCGTTGTGTATATTTTATTATAGTTTAATAAAATATTTAGATTATGCATGATTGCTAGATATTTCTATGCATGTCATTAAATTTTTTATCTTATGCATCCTTAATATCTACTGAAGGTATCAACATGAGAAGGAAGTTTGAGGGTGGGCTTGCAGGTAGCATACCCCCGACCTGTGGGTGGCTAGGTATGTTCCAGTTTGGTATCAAAGCTTCTAGTTAAATGGTCTATTGGTCAGAGCCTCGTAGTTGAGATCAAACTATGACTGTGAAATTGAAAATATCAGGAGGAATGGTGTTGCAGAAGCTATGCAAAAGATGAAACGTCATAGATCCTCTATAAGGGTTCGAAGGATTGTGACCGTCCCTTTTTAATTTAGGAGCGATCGCTACTATAGGATCAGGAGAGATCTAAGATTGTTGGATCGAAGGACAGGTGAACAAGGGTCATTCAATGAAAATAAATCAAGGGCTAAGGTCACGACCATTAGATCCCATTGGAGAGAGAGATCAACTACCAACAGGCATTGCAGGGAACTGAGTTGCATGGGATATAATTTCCCAAAGTGGTCCCACAATCCAAACCATAGTTTTGTCGAGGGATTACATGTCAGTATGAGGAGAATTGTTGGGTGAAAAGAGGGTTAATACAAACCGTCGATGCATACCCCCACAAATTTGAAAGGCATGTAGTGATGTGACAGATTAGAGCTCGAACATAGAAAATCCCAATAGTTGAAGTAGTTGGGGACCATAGATCCATAGGAGGACACACGTCAACCAATCATGTGCTCTGGGTGAAAGCACTCTGGGAAAGAGTGAGCCAAGAAAAGTTGAGAGTTGAATGTATCAAAGCCCAGAGAGTCAGAGACTTGAAGTAAATGTCAACTATCGGATCATCTAAAGTAGATCCTGAGTGTCGATCGCCAAGAGGTTACATGGAAAAAAATTATTAACTCTGAAGGAATTTGTTTGAGAGGTTTTTCAGTTGAGTTTTGAGACTCCCAAAGCTCAAAGAGCCAGAGAGCCGAAGAAAACCTTGACCGTCCGATAATCCGAGAGGATCTCAGCCATTAATTTGCTGAGAGCCACACGTCACCAGATCCATGGCTTCAGATAAAATCCAGTGGGGCCATATGAGTTCCAATTTTGATATTTCTAGAGTCTAGAGTCCTGAAGGAATCATAGTCATCGATTCATTGGAGACACGCGTCAGTAGATCACGATCCCCAGATAAAAACATTTTCAAGGAAAAAGGTTAAAGTTTGAGATCTCCAAAGTCTGGAGCCCCGAAGTAAAACATAATTGTCAGATTGAGGAGGACACGTGGAGAAGATATATGAACTCTGGATGAATACGTAAAGTGAATCTTGGTCATTTGATCCAGGAGGACACATGGCGAAATATTGGCCAGTTCGGAAATTCGAAGTTTGGGAGAATTGGAAGTGTGCTAGTTTGAAAAATGCCAAAGCCTCAAAGCTCGAAGAGTCGAAGTGATGGGGCACGATGAAATCACCTAGATTTGATATGGACCCTAGAATCCCCGAAGTGATGTGGCTTGCTGATGTCACCTAGGATGATGTGGAAACATGGGATTTGTGCTACGTGTTAGTAATATTTGAGCTTTTGGAATATTGAAAAGTTGATTAGAACGTGACATGTGTCACTCGCCTAATTGGACCATGTCTCCGCTTCCAACATTTCACCACGTGGTGACAGATCGTTCAGTCCGGAAGACTGGTCACTCTAGAAGGGAAAGATGTTATAGGTTGCGTTGGGTCGAAAAATCTCAAAGGCCCAAAGGTAGGAGTATATATCGGTCGTCGATTCTAGAAGACATGTTTTGAAGGATCGTCAACATTGAGTGAAAGCACTTTGGGAGAAAGTGTAGGAGGGAAGTTTGAAACTTCTGAAGCTTGAAGAGACAAAGCGATTCAAAGTCATTGATCTATGGCAGGATACCTGTCGACAGATCATGAACTTGGGGTAAAAGCGTTTCGGGAGGAGGAAAGTGAGGAAAGTTGAGACTTCTGAAGCACAGAGTCCCAAAGTGGATCCCGATCATTGATCGTGAAGGAGGATGAGGACCGTTGATTTGGTCCTAGTTGAAGGTTCCAAAGTCCCGAAGCTCTAGGAAAGCACTTTTTCAGCTAAGCATAGGGTCATGGCCTTGGTCATATGCATATTGAGAGCTGAGGAAAGGAGGGCTAAGGGAAAAATTGGTTGTCCTCGAGACAGAAAAGTGCCAAGGAAGGATTTATCCGCAGTTTCTTTTTTTGGTCACCTAGGAGGTGGTTGGAAGGAAGAGCCTACACCGGGTGAAATTCTATGCCAACCCAGGAATAACAGACCACTATTATTTTTGGAAAATAGGGATATGATCTCCATGAACAAAAACAAGAAAGAGACTTGTAGCATGGTTCAGAAATATTGTTTATCATATGCATAATTCTAACAAAATGGTCGCTTGCACATTTTTCATAATTAAGAGGCTTAAGCATCAGCTCAGGATGCGTATTGAGGAAATGGAAGAAGGAGAGGGAGCCTCCATTCATGAAAGGGAGGTCAAAGGATAGAATACTAGAGTTGGTAATGCGGAGATAGAGTCCAATGGATGCAAGGGAAAATAAGAGCAGTAAACATTAATAGAAACTGTAAGAAGCCTGAAGATGGAAGTGCAGAGCTACAAAAAAGACAATGAGAGACTGATGAGAGAGAAAATTTAGATAAATACCCGAGTGTTGCAGAGCTTAAATCAGTTGCAGAGGCAAGCGAAGAAGGGATCAAACTCAAGACAAGAGGAAGAAGGTAGGTGTCATGAAAGAAGAGATGCTCATGGAAGAGCTGGTTATTCTAGAAGTGCTACTAGAGCTCATGGAAATCACTCACCTCCTTACTCAGGAAGAAAGTTTTATGCATCGGAAGATCCCGTAAGAAGTCTAGAGGTGTCTCCTGTCAGACACCAGAGAAGGAAAGAAGAGGTATATTTTTTACAAGGAGAGCTGAGGAAGCTCAATCCACCTTCCTTTAAGGGTGAAAGAGCAATGAATTATGATGTTGAAGCATGGTTTCTTGGGCTCCAGAGATATTTTCAGTTGCATAACTATTCATCAAACCTAGAATCCAGGATTTCCACCTACCACTTACACAAAAAAGCTGCAATATGGTGGGACCAACTGAAGAAAGTGGAGAATGTTAATGAAAGTAGGATCACTTGGAAGGAGTTCAAGAAGTAATTCCAGAAGGAGAACCTCTTAGAGCATTTCTATGACAAGAAAATGCAGGAATTCTTTGAACTCAGGTTGGGAAGCATGACTATGGAAGAATATGAGAAGAAGTTCTTGGGATTGTTAAAGTATGTCAAGTTCATTGGTGATGAGAAAGTGAAAATAAAGATATTTCTAAGTGGATTTCCATCCTTTTATAAGGAAAAGATCAAGTATGATGAAACCAATACCTTGACTGAAGCTATCAAGAAGGCTAAATACTTGTATGAGCAAGGCGAGGGAAGAGAATCCCTACAGAAATCTTGGAATGACATGAAGAGTGTGAAGTCCGATCAGAGGAGGAAAGGATTCAAACCTCCCTTCAATAGGAATGATCCTAATAGAAATCATCAAGATCAGTATACCAAGGGGGATTCCATGAAGGAATATTCCTTGGGAAAAAGGGGAACACTACCAATCCAATGTTGGGGATGCAAGGAAGATCACATGTACAAGGATTTTCCACATAGAAAGGAAAGAGTGAAGACTATGCACAACATCCAAGAGGCTACAAGAGTCAGAGATATGGGAAGAATCTATGCAGCTGTAAATGTTCAACAAGTAGAGTACCAATCCAATATGATCGAGGTGGAAGGTAAGATCATAAATTAGCCTGTTGCTATTTTGATTGATTCCAGAACAAGTCATTGTTACATTGATCCTAAGATAGTGGATAAATTACATTTGGATAAAAGTAAACTTGGAAAAGCAAGTTCAGTTCAGTTATCCACTGGAAAAAAAATAAGAATCCATGATATGGTCAGAGGTTGTTCCATAAGTCTTAATGGCGTGAATACTAGTATTGATCTAAATATCATGCCATTGGGGTATTATGATGTTCTGATTGGGATGGATTGGTTAGAAAATCATCATGTTGTCCTATATTTTCATAACAAGACATTTACATGTCTTGATGGAGATGGAAAATAGAGCACTATGAAAGGACTTCCATGATCCATCTCTATAAGGGAGATTTTGGCCTTACAGCTGAAAAGATTTTTTAGAAAAGGATGTCAACTGTATGAAGCTCATGTAGAGGAGCCAATTGATACAAAGGGGTGAATCCTTGAAGATTTCACAGTGCTATAGGAATTTGAAGATGTATTCCAAGAAATACTGGGATTTCCACCAAGGAGGGAGATATATTTCTCAATTGATTTAGTGCCAGGAGCTTCCCCGGTGTCGAAAACACCTTACAGAATGAGCACACCATAGTTAAGATAATTACAAATGCAGTTGGAATAATTTTTGAGGAAATGGTACATACATCCAAGTTTTTCACCTTGGGGAGCACCAATACTTTTTGTCAAAAATAAGGATGGAACCTTGAGGCTGTGTATTGACTTCTGATAGATGAAAAAGAACACTATAAAGAACAAGTATCTGCTACCCCGAATTGATGACCTCTTTGATCATCTAAGAGGGGAAAATATATTTTCAAAGATTGACCTGAGGGCAGGATACCATAAGGTAAGAATCAAGGAAGAAGACATTGATAAGACAACCTTTAGGACCAAGTATGGGCATTATGAATTTGTAGTGGTGTCATTTGGACTGACCAATGCACCAACTGTCTTCATGTGCTTAATGAATTGAATATTTAGAAAATATTTGGACAAGTTTGTCATAGTATTACTGGATGACATACTTATCTATTCTAAGTCTGAAGAGGAGCATGAACATCACTTGAGATTGGTATTGCAAGTACTGAGGGAACATCAGTTGTATGCCAAGTTGAGTAAGTGTTATTTTTATCAAAAGCAGATCCATTACTTGCGAAACACTATTTAGAGCAGGGCATAGCAGTAGATCCAAAGAATATCGAAGCCATTAGAGGATGGAAAACACCCATAAATGTGTCAGACGTCAGATATTTTATGGGATTAGCTGGCTACTACCAAAGGTCCATAGTAGGTTTCTCTAAGATTACTCATCCCATCACTTCTTTGTGCAAAGAAGGGAACTAAATTTGAATGGACACTCAAGTGTGAAAATAATTTTAATATGTTAAAGGAATTACTTACTAGTGTGCCTGTGTTAAACATTGTTGACCCAAATGAAAGTTTTGTGGTATGTACAAATGCTTGTAAGGAAGGACTTGGGGGAGTCCTCATGCAAAATGGACATGTTATTGGATATGAGTCCAGAAAGATTAAGGAACATGAGAGGAACTATGCCACGCATGACTTGGAACTTGCTACCATTGTTTACGCCTTGAGGATGTGGAGGCATTATCTCATGGGGAAGAAATTCGAATTAAGGATAGACCACATTGGCTTGAAGTATATTTTTGAACAACCAACCTTGAATGCCAGGAAAACAAGATGGCTGGAACTTTTAAGTGAATATGACTTCAACATCAATCATATCAAGTGAAAGGAGATTAAAGTTATCGATGCACTTAGTAGGAGAGTGTATCTCATTCATGCTACTGCTGTCAGTATGCATCAGTCAGACTTGAAGAACATAATTTTAGATGGTCTTGTTATAGATCAACATTTCCTACAGGTAAAGGAAAACTTAAAACAAAAAATAAATGAGTATGAGATAAAGGAAGATGGATTACTCATGCACAAGAATAGAATCTACATTCCTAGTTCCGGAGAACTGAGGAATTTGGTACTGAAGGAAATGCATGATGTTCCTTATGCAGGACATCTCGGTTACCAGAAAACAATTACAGCAGTAAGAATCCAGTTCTTTTGGTTAGGAATGAAGAAGGATGTTGTCGATCACATCACTCGATGTATGTAATGTCAAAAGGTTAAGGTTGAGCATAGGCACCCAACGAGTTTGGTGCATCCATTGCCAATTCTAGTGAAGAAATGGGAAGTTATCACCATGGATTTCATCACAGGATTACCCAGAACGAATAAGCAACATGATTCAATCATGGTGGTGGTTGACAAATTAACAAAGGCTACTCATTTTGTGCCTACGAAGACAACGTATGCAATAGCTAATATTGCATAAATTTTCATGAAGGAAATTGCTTGGTTGCATGGAATACCTAGGACAATTGTCTTGGATAGAGATACAAAGTTTACCTCCAATTTCTGGAGGGGATTGTTTAAAGGATTTGGTACAAATCTAAACTTTAGCACAACATATCATCCCCAGACAGATGGGCAAACAGAGAGAGTCAATCAAATAATTGAAGACATGCTGAGAATGTATGTGATGGATAAGCCATCTAAGTGGGAATATTACTTACACTTGGTTCAGTTTGCATATAACAATGGGTATTAACATTAATTGAGAATGAGCCCAGTTGAAGCCTTGTATGTTAGGAAATGAAATACTCCAGTGAGTTGGGACAACCCAGTAGACAGAGTGGTACTTGGGTCAGAGTTGCTCAAGGACATGGAAGACTAGGTGGTTAACATGAAGAAGAATTTAAAGGTGGCCTAGGATAGACAGAAAGTTTATGCAGACAAGAACATGACAACTAGATAATTTAAAGTAGGGGATCATGTACTTTGAAAGTGAAGCCCAAGAAAATCTCTTTGAAATTGGGTAGTTTTACAAAGTTGGCAGCCTGATTCTGTGGTCCATTTGAAATATTGGACATAATAGGGCCAGTTGCATACATGCTTGCATTGCCCGCTTCCATGAATGTGCATAATGTATTTCATGTATCTTTACTAAGGAAATGTGTACATGATCCTAACCATGTTATTGATACACATCTGATTCAGGTAGAGATGGAGGGAGACTTTCAAGTTCAACCAGTGTGGGTATTGGACAAAAAATTCAAAACACTCCAGAATCGAGTTATAGAACTGGTAAAGGTTCAATGGACCTGCTATGGTCCTGAAGATGCCATGCAGGCAGAGTACCCACAACTTTTTGAATAAATTTGAGATTTTGATCTCTATTTTGTATATGCACTGAGGACAATGCCAAAATAAAGGGGAGGGGTTGTAACACCCTAGATTTCAAACCCCCATTTTAAATAATGTATTGTTACAATGTTGAGAGGCCTGAGTGCCCAAACAATTATTAAAGGGCCAGTATGCCCTAGAAATGTAATGTTTTGATCATTATTAATAATAAAAACATCATTGGCTACTAGACAGACAAGGACTAGAGTTATAGGGGGCTATGATTCCACAAGAGAGGGAGCTTGAGGGACTAAGTGTTTATTGCCTATTTTTTTATTACCCATTTTGTCTAAGGGAGGGGATTGGTTACGTGAGCTTCTTGGGGAAGGCCAGGAGGTTCTTGTTTCCCTAGGAGGTTACATAAACCTACCTCTAGTCTAATGGGGGGGTTCGACTAATGACTTGCTCATTGTTTTCTTATTCACTCACTCATTTTTCCCTCACACACTCCCATGCACGTAGTCCCACTCACACACTCCCATGCACCCCCTAACCCATTCATCGACCATCCTCACCTCTGTCTTGGCTTGCCAAAGGAAACAAAGTTGCTGAAGAATTTAGCCATGGGATAGTTGGTTGTAGTGGTCACTGGTGTGATCCAGCTGTGACCTAGGGCCTACATGTCATAAATGCATTGGCCTATGCCATGTTTTGCTCACAACTGCGAGTCCTGAGAGTCCCGGTATTGATAATCTGGACCAGTTGTGTTGGAGGCCCTGAAAATAAAGGAGAAGGACTTCCTGAGGGACTACTTGGCAGAGAAGGGTGGACGTCCGATCTCTTGGGGTGGTATAGGCTAGGTAGAAGAGAGATGGGAACTTGGATTGTTGTGGGTGTCGAGAAACCTATGATATCTTGAGAGATAATTGGTTTGGGAACCTAATTACACTCTGGAACCGTCCTTGTGGATTCATAGCCTTGGATTGGGGGTGGCACTGTTGTTGATATTTGGAGCAGTGGTGTCTATGGTTGGGTGGAACATCCTTGGTCTACAACCATTCGATGTCATATTTAATAAAGATAAGTGTTATCTGTCATGATATTATTATCTGTGTATGAATGTATCTCTGATGTGTATATTTGATTACCATTTAATATAATATTTATATTATGCATGTTGGCTGGATATTGTTGTGCATGTCATTAAATATGTTATCTTATGCATCCTTATATATAAAGAAGGTATCAACATCAGAAGGAAGTCTGAGTGTGGGCTTGCAGGTAATGTACCCCTGGCCTGTGTGTGGCTAGGTATGTTATAGTTGTAATGACTATGGAGTCAGATAACTAAAACTTCCCTCTATGCATGGGGGAAGAGGGGAATCATTGAAAAGAGATGGATAAATGGAGGAATAAATGGATAAAGGAAAGAAGGAGTAGGCATTGGAACCAATCATGAAGGAGGAAAACCATATCAAGAAGATCATGGCAATAGCTTGAAAAATTCACAGTGGAGTACCCTACCAATGTAAGATGAACAATAAAAAGAGAGCCATAGAAAAGAGAGAGGGCTTGGCAAGTGATGAAGAAGAGGTAGAGGATATTTGGGTTGTGGAGCAGATTGAAGAAATCATGTGTGAAACATATGAAATAAATACAGGAGGTCTGAGGGAAGGAACAAAAGGAAGAAGTCATATCTATGCCAGTGTCAGTGTGGAACCCATGAACCCATGTGTGACCAATACACAAGAAAGAACAACATCGTTTAGACAACCAAATTTTAGTGGTAGAAGAATGACAGGAAAAGGATCCAGTCACTGTGCAACAACTTGGGGAGACAGTTCATGAATCATTAGTCAAGGATATACACCATGTGGAGGTTGTAGTCCAACAAATTTTGCAATGGCAAGACATGATCCCACCATTAGGTTACCAAAATTCAAGGGAGAAGCATCAGAGGATCCTGAAAAACACTTATTTATATGTGATAATATTTGGGAAGAAAAGAAGATCACAGATGGGGATAGAAAACTTGCGCAGTTAGCTATCACACTAAGAGACTATGAACTAGATTGGTACATGATATTAGTTGTAAACAGACCACCGAGAACAACAAGGAAGATTTCAGATGTCAAGAAACTACTAATAAATGAATTTTAGAAACCAAGCTTAAAGGATCAATACATGAACAAGATGATTGAAATCAGAAAAAAAACAGGTGAGTCTGCTTGGGAGATCAATCATAGGTTCAAACGGTTGAAGGGTAAATTGAAATATGTCATGCCTGACATGCAACATCGACATCTCTTTTTGAACTCACTATTACCACATCTAAAATACCCTTTTTGGAAGTAGAAGTTTCAAACTCAAGCATAGGCTCTACAGGAATCCTTACAACTAGAAGAAGACTAGTATCAGAAGACAGATCCAACCATAGAGGAGTTGAAGGGGGATCTAAAGAAACTCACATTCCAAATAAACCATAATAAGAGAAAAGAGAAAAGAGAAGTTGTGTGGTGTACCACATGTAGGATAGAAGGACATCACAAGAATGAGTGCCTAACATTTGCGTAGTACATGGAAACAAAGCTACCAAACCCTTTTTTGATAGGAGTACCATGGTGCGAGATCAATAAAACACATGGATATACCATTTTCCAATGATGTAGAAATATTAGATAGTACTTGTAACATCTTGGTTCTAAACCTTATGAACTATAAAGTATTATGTAAATATGAATTAGGTTGGTGAGCCGGTAAAGTTAAAAAGGTGTCAGAGTGCCTAGGAAATGTAATACTTCATATAATTTAATAAAATACACCACTAGTTGCAAGACTGAAAAGGAGAAAACACATAGGGGGCTATGATTCCACGAGAGAGGGGGCTTGAGGGGCTAAGTATTTTTATTATTATTTTCTTTTACCCATAATTGATTTTATGGATAAAAGGGGTTACATGAGATTCTTGGGAGGGAGTCCATGTGGCTCTTGTCTTCATGTGATTTAAAAATCCCTTGGGGGATATTTTGCTTCTTCCTCATCTTTCTTCCCCAATTCGCTTCTTCTTGTTCCCCAATGTGCTTCTTCTCCTGTGTTCTTCTGCCTCTTCACTCACTACTGCTAGTTCGTGTTCTCTTGGGATGAGCATGGAAATGAATGACAGGAAGAGGAGAGCCATCGTTGAATGGATGTAATGATTTACTGAGCATTCCAAGAGGGAATGGATGCTTGTGTGCATGATCTTGAGGGAAATTCAGATGGAACTATCCACAACTAATATTCCTTGGATTTTCCAGTAGGGATATTTCTTGACTAGTAGCATTAGAGCCTTGGATGTAAATGGAACAGCCTCAAGGACTGCATGGAAGAGAAAGGTGTTCATTTCTTGGGGTTGTGCAGGCTAAGGGGGAAAGAGAGATGAAAATTAGGATTTTTTGTGAGGTTGGGAAACCTAAGAGCTACTTAGCCAATTGTTGTGTTTTTAGAGTTGGCCTAGGACCCTTCCTTGTGGATTCATAGCCCTGGCTCAGGGGTGACCTGTTGTTGAGAGTAAATGAACAAAAGTGTCTATGGTTGGGAGGAACATCCTTGGTCTGTAGCCAGTTGGTGAATGTTTACTTGCAAATATAAGGGCTCTTTGTGTTTTCTGTGTAATGTTTATTTCCGCTGTGAATTTAATTATCTCTGAGATATGTGTTTTTAATGTGCCTATTTGTTGGTTATTTTTTGTGCATGGGACATTGTTTATCTCTTTTATGTTGTTGAATGGATATTTATTAATGAACATGGTTATTTCATGATTTCTTTCAGATTAAATGTTGTTAGAATTTGAGATTCATTCAGATAACTGAGTCTTGGGGCTGCAGCGTGCCTCATCTGCTGGTGGTTGGTTGTGTTGCAACCTATTTGAGTGGTGTAGCCTGACCTGTGGGTGGCTAGGTATGTTACATATTTGTACCATGGCTTCAGATTGAAACCCCGGGCCAATATGGGTTGGGTCTATTGGTCAAAGTCTAGTGGCTGAGATCAAATTTTGACCTTGAAGTTGAAAAGCTCAGGAAGAATGGTGTTGCGGAATATACGCAGGAGCTAGAATGTCAGAGATCCTTTGTAAGGGTTCAAAGGATCATGACCGTCCCTTTCGAATTCAGGAGCGATTGCCACTATGGGATCAAGAGATATATGGGATCATTGGATTGGAGGGCATGAGAACAAGTTTCATCCGATAAAGGCGAAGAAAAGGTTAAGTCACAACCATCATATCTCATTAGAGGGAAATCGACAGTGGGGAGGCATTGCGGGGATTGAGAAAAAAATTAAATTTTTTTCAGGTTGTGAGCCTGCAATCACTCAAGATCGTTGATCATGCTTGATCAACATATCAACATCATATATCGAACCCATTACGAATGAGCATCTTTGCATTGCAGAGATCAGGAATGAAATTAAATCATGAGCAAGTTGAGTTTTTGTAATCACTCCTAGCCATTGATCTTCACGGTCCATTAAAGAACGATTGTCAATCTTGCAAAGTGAGGTAAGCACCTGAAGGTTAAGCAGAGGTCGCAGCTCTCAGTCACATGTAGAGAAGACAGAGTGAACTTCATGCAATTCCTGTCTGTCGATCCAAGTAAGGGACTTGTGTTAGAAGATTGACTAGTTCGGGAGAATTGGAGTGTGTTGATGTGAAATATACTGAAGTCCCGAAGTTCAGAGTTAATCTATACCATCCATTAAGGGAGATACGTGTTGATAGATTGGTCAGTTCAGGAATTCAGAGTTCAGGAGAATTGGAGTGTGTTGATGTGAAATCTCCTGAAGTCTCGAAGTACGTCAACCGTTGGATAGAGTGGTGGGTTTAAGAATTTTTTAGGATTGTTAGATCTACGCATGGGTGATTGTGGGTTGTAGATCTCACAATGGTTCGAGAGTTCAATGTCTAGGAGGAACAAATTTTGATGAGGCAAAATATTCCAAAGCCCAAAATTTCGAAGTGACGTGGCTCGCTGACGTCACCTAGGATGACATGGACACATGGGATGTGTGCCATGTGTCAGTGATTTTTGAACCTATGGAAGATTGAAATGTCAGTTAGAACATGACATGTTTCACCCACTTGATTCGACCATGTGTTCGCTTATATTATTTCACCAGGTGGTGATAGATCGTGCAGTCTAGAGACTGGGCACTCCAGAGGAAAAATATGTGACAGTTTATGTTGGGTCGAGAGCTCCAAAAGGTGGAAGTACATATCGATCGTTGATCCCATATGACACACTAAAATATATCTGAAAGTTCGAAGACTTGGTACTCCAGGGGTTTTCAAGTATCTACAAGTGAATTGTGTCCAAGCTCGAAGTCGCAAAGGCATGCAAACCGTCGATCTAAGATCCCTTCGGGACCTTTCTCTACCATTAGATCATGCAGTGGAAGGATGGCGTAAGAACTTCGGTATATATCACTCTGGGGATTTGAGTGACTCGATATTTGAAATGTCCCAGATTCCTAAAGTAGCGAATTCACATGATTCGTTGATCTAAGACCCTTCAGAGTTTGTGTGACCATTGGATCTAGTAGAGGGAGAAAAGGTAAGTACTTCAGACGATTTCCACTATGGGGAAGTGGAAGAATCAGGAATGGAAATACCCCAGAGTGCCAAATTTCTAAATTGGTTGAGCATTGTCTGTCTCAACACCTGATTAAGTCGTATCCGTTGATCTCATTGAAGCCAACAAATGAGGGTAGGACCATCCATTCGGCAGGAGATTAAATATCAACCGTCCATTTTTTCTAGTGGAGTTATTAAAGGATTCGACGAAGTGCAAATTTGGGGGAAAAAATAAGTTGACAGGGGAAAGTTGTCGAAGGATGAAGTCCAAAGGACTTGGTCCTAGCACTGGTCTCATGCTAAGATAAAGAGGGCCTGGAAGTAAACCAACCTTCAGACTTGGTGTTCGCGCAATCTCCTATGTAGAAAAAAACAGAGCGTGGCGCTAAAGCGTGATTAATCCCGTGGTTTCAAGACATGGTCACATGGAACTTGGTTTGAAGGACGTGCCTTTGTATTTTTTGATTTTATGTATCATCTCAGGGGGATGAAAGTTGTTTTTTAGGGATCCCTAACTTTCAACTTTGATATCCGATTGGGGAAAGAGTATAGTCATTGGAAAGATTATTCAGAGGATTTAGAGGTTTGTCGGGATTAGAGGTATAACCAAATCAATTCAAGAATAGGATCATATATTAGGGTCATGGAGGCATGACATTGATTACAGAAGTTGGATGAGGTAATAAATATCTACATAGAAATTAATGGAAAGTGGATAAAGAACTCGAGAAGAGAATAATATAAGAATTATTATGTTGATAATCCAGAATGTGAATAAATTGTAGGAACTACAAAATAAATAATGCTCACATGGTACATGAATCTAGAAAGTAAATAATGTCATTAATGGGAATAGAAAGGAAAATTAAGGCTCCATAGCCTTAAAGGTAGAGATGTGTAGATAGTTGCAAGCTTGATGTGGAAGAAAACAAAGAGCTTAAGAGATGGTGTGTGAATAATCTCTATGTGTCAAGAATAGGAGTTCCAGGGAAGGGTTTGTTATATATGACTTATCTACTTGTCTAAAAGTACTTAGTGAAATAAATCCACTTCTGATATCAAAGTTCACAGTGGAAGCAGGATGCCAATGCAGAGAAATTGGAATGCTCTCTCACTTGAAAAGTGGCACTGAATGAAAATGGATTTCCATTGGGGAATGGTACTAAGTGGGAAAGAATGGCCAAGTGGAATGTGGCTTGAAAAGTGTTCAGACCCAGGGAACCACAGTGTAGATGAGTAGAATGGGAGCACGCAAGGCAGCAAGGATCTGAAGGAATTCAAGGACAACCAAATACAGCAGAAATATATAAATAAATAAGTGAATTAAAATAGAAATGCACTAGAGTGCAAGACGCATACAACGAAGTTAAATTTCATATGCATTAATAAGCATATTGAAAGTAAATTCTTGGTGCATATGGAGGTGTAATTTTGCATATGTACATGCTTGGATATGCATATAACATGCTTGTGAACTTAGAATAGTTTATTATTATGAAATAACGTTTGAGTATGACTAATGATGGATTATGTATTTGGGAAAAATGATACAACAAGGTTAAATATGTGGATGTTGTTGTTTCTTGTGATTTCCATCGAGGTGAAGAC
Organism: Picea engelmannii; assembly: GCA_009831015.1. Classification (NCBI taxonomy): domain Eukaryota; kingdom Viridiplantae; phylum Streptophyta; class Pinopsida; order Pinales; family Pinaceae; genus Picea; species Picea engelmannii. The sequence goes on from ML781236.1 coordinate 772,569, forward strand.
CTGTGAGGGTGGTAGGAATGGTGATCAAAATGATGAAGGAGGAAGTCTGTGAGCTTCTATAAATACCAGTTGGTCAGATAGCAACAAGTAGGTTGATAACAACTAGGCAGGTATGCAGTTAGTTGTTGTTGATGCATACATGTTGAAGGGGATTGAGGTAAGAATTCCCTCAGTTAATTTTCAGTATTTAAATTGATATGTAATGGCCAAAGGCCTTGAGTGTGTAAGTGTTGTTGATGCTAGAATGCATTTAGATAAAATGTCAATTGCATATTATGTTATGATTGGTTATGGGATCATAAATGGGTTCATTCAGGAGACATACTCCTTCTATAACAATGAATATCCATAGAGATAGTCATGTGTGAGACCATAATATGGTTGGATATGGAAGGGATATAGTGCTATATGAGTGCTCAATGGTATCTACTGTATATCTGATGTTTGGATTGCAACCTATTTTCCAACACTGAAGAGCACTTAACGATTATATTCTCGGTGTTGTGTTTGGGTTGGAAAGGAAGGTATCCAAATAGTTAGGCGAGTAGTAGGAAGTGTGTGGATGATGTGTTGAGTCATTAGCCAGACCTTCCAACTCATCATGGTGGAATTCATGACATAGTTATGTGGTATTATGTAGTCAATGCATGGATGCATTGTGTAGATGTGGCCATGGGTATTGGCACATTGATTGTTATTTTAATTAGTAATAAATTGTTGCATTATGAAAAGTCTATGTAAGTGATAATACATGTGTATGTAATGATGAGTTCATTCCAATTGATAGTTGGATTAATGGAAGTGATTGAATTGTAGTTGTAAACAATTCTAAGATCACTTTTTGATTTTGTTTTGAATCATTGCCATGAATATATATATATATATATATATATATATATATATCTTGTACATGAGATATTGACAATTTGTTTGGCTGAGGAATGTTGAAATTGTAGAAGGAAAGGGTATTGGATATGGAAGTGTTGTAATCCCATAAAGAATACCAATGCCTATTGTTACAAGAGACAAATTGTTATGAGCAGAACCTCATGTCTAGAAGTTTTATTTTTCCTATATAAAACAATTTTGGGAATTATGATTTGATAATCAATGACAAATTGTTTTGGCTGAATGAAAATTGAAGAAATTATAGGTAGAATGGTCTTGGATATGGAAGGGATGTAAGCCCATAAGGAAGATTGATATATATAGCTACAGATCCAACCATTATGAGCAGAAAGCTCATGCTTGGAAAATTTTGTTTTCCTGTATAAAACAGATTTGACATTTATGATTGGAAATGGTTATAATGATATGTCATGATGACAGTATGTGTATAATATAGATGAGATGTTGGAAAACATGGAAAAGGATATTGTTGGGACATGAGGAATCTATGGTAAGCCATGATTGCTCTAATATATGTTGTGTTGTGGTAACACGTGCCAGAGAGTCTCCTTGGCTATAAGACTCAATAAAGTCTCTATAAATCTTCTTGTGCAAGAGAGCCTTGGTAAGGAAATGTGGATTTCATGAGGGGTTGTATAGCAAAGAAGGGAATGCATGAGCTTGGGCCTGGAAGGTGAGGGACCACAAGAAAGAGGAGACTTTGAGAGATATTGATTGGGGTCATGCACACAATGGGTATGTCAAAGGAAAACAGTGACCCAAGTTAACAAGACATCCATATGGATGTAGATCTATGAACCTTACAGATAAGTATTGTACTAGATTATGAAAATTTACTCTTAGATTATGAACAAAAATAAAACATTTATGCACAAATTGTTAATTGACATGCTCGCTGATTTGAAATGTTGTAGGAAAAAAATGAATGTTGAGGATCTAGAAAAGTACCAAACTATGAGAGAAAAGAAGAAGGTGATGTTGGAACAACTGAATGACAAGGGAATAGAATGAAGAAAGTCCAATGGACTTGTTGCAACTAGAGTTATGGAAGCCACAACTCTGAAACTTCTTGGTCGAGTGCAGTGAATCCCTGGAGAGAAGTGGAACAACCTAAGGGACTGTATGGCAGAGAAAGGGGTTCATTTCTTTAGGTTGTGCAGGGATGAGAGGGAAGGAGATCTTGCTAGTTGGAACTACTGCCAGAAATATAAATTATGAAGATCATTATACATGTTTTGGTTCGGAATGCCTATGCATACATGTTTAATTTTAGGTCAGAGTGCCTATGTATATAAGATTGGGTTGGATTGCTTGTGTGGACTTAGGACCGAGGGCCTGGATTTGTAATGTTAATAACATTGAAATGGTGTTGTGCACTGAGGACAATGCCAAAATAAGGGGAGGGGTATGTAACATCCCGGTTCTAACCCTTATGAACTATAATGTATTATGTAAATATGTAATCGGTTGGTGAGCTGATAAAGTTGAAAAGAGGTCATAGTGCATAGGAAATGTAATACTTCATATACTTTAATAAAATACACCATTGGTTGCAAGATCGACAAGGACAAAAGAGATAGGGGGATATGATTACACGAGAGAGGGGGCTTGAGGGTATAAGTATTTTTATTATTATTTTATTTTACCCATAATTGATTTTATGCAGAAAAGTGGCTACATGAACTTCTTGGGATGGAGGTCATGTGGCTCTTGTCTTCATGTGATTTAAACATTCCTTGGGGGTTATTTTGGTTCTTATTCGTCGTTCTTCCCCAGTTTTCTTCTTCTTGTTCCTAAATGTGCTTCTTCTCATGTGTTCTTCTTCCTTTTCACTCACTACTACTAGTTCGTGTGCTCTTGGTCTGAGCATGGAAACGAATGGAAGGAAGTGGAGAGACATCGTTGAATAGATGTAATGATTTACTGATCATTCCAGGAGGGAATGGATGCCTGTGTGCATGAGCTTGATGGAAGTTTGGATGGAAGTGTCCACAGCTAAGATTCCTTGGAGATTCCAGTAGGGAGATTTTCTAACCAGTAGCACTAGAGCCTTGGAAGGAAATGGAACAACCTCAGGGACTGCATGGCAGAGAAAGGTGTTCATTTTTTGGGGTTGTGAAGGCTGAGGGGGAAAGAGAGATGGAAATTAGGATTTTTTGTGAGGTTGGGAAACCTGAGATATACTTAGCCAACTAATGTGTGCTTAGAATTGGCCTAGGACCCATCCTTGTAGATTCATAGCCCTCGCTCGAGGGTGACCTATTGTTGAGAGTAAATGAAAAACAATGTCTATGGTTGGGAGGAACGTCTTTGGTATGTATCCAATTGGTGAATGTTTACTTGGAAAGATAAGTGCTCTCTCTATTTTCTATGTAATGTTTAGTTCCATTGTGTATTTAATTATCTATAAGATATGTATTTTTAATGTGCATGTCTACTGGCTATTTGTTTTTCATGGAACATTGTTTATCTCTTTTATGTTGTGGCATGGATCTTGATGAATGCATGTGGTTCTTTCATTCTCGTTTTTCGATTAAATGTTGTTATAATTTGAGATCTATTCAGAAAATTGAGTATTGGGACTGCAACATGCCTCACCTGCCGGTGGATGGGTGTGTTGTAGTCAGATTAAGTGGCATAGCTTGGCCTGTGGGTGGTTGGGTATGTTGTAGGAAAATCTCCCTGCGGACAGGTAGATCGCCTCTAAGAGCTTGACCCTAACTCTAGACAGAAAATGATTAACATGGACACTGACTTCCTTTCAAATCTATCTAAGCTAACACATGGGAAGGAAGGATAAAAAAAGTACCTCTTTATCGACGTTTGTCCCTACCCGCTCCTAGTTGCGCTTCGATCCTTTGCTTCTCGCTGAATCTTGTGGACAAAAAAAGATACGACCACTTCCTACCCTATTGATATTAGCTTGAACACAGATCTATCAGTTAATGATAAGTTCATGTAACACTAGACACAAACTAGAAAGAAACAGGCCAAGCGTGTCATATTGATCAGAATAACGACAGTAGTACTTAGAATCGTAGATGTGAATGCGACATCTTCGTCGAGTCCTCTTCGTCTAACCCTTGACTGAAATATCCACAACCTAGACAACAGCAGCTTCACTGATCACTCTCCTTTGGCTGACTGTGTATTTTCTCCAAGATCATAAGTTTCATACTAGCAATTCTTCCCCCTTTCCACCATCATAGAGCCTGCTTATATAGGTTAAGAGGAGCTTAAGCTCTTGAGTTATCTTTAGAACAAGTTGGGAACTTCCTCCTCAGATCGGAGATCTCTTGATGAAACCAAGAATTCGAACATAACTACCTCCTAATTTCGAAAGATCCTCCCTTTTTTCTCGTCAATGGGCCAACTACTGCCCCAAATTAGGCAGCACTCCTTTAGAAGGGGCATCAGAGCGCTGTAGCACTCCCTGGTATTCTATGGAGGGGCAGCAACGCTCTTAAGATGAGAAACGATCCTTCAGAGGGGGTAGGGGAGTGTTATAACACTCCCTGAAGAATTATAGGGGAGCGTCAGTGCTCCTAGAGCTGATATAGAGGAGCGCTCCCCCTCAGAACCTCTGTTTCAGAGCTCCTTTCAGGTGTCAAGAGTTATTTGACTTCAGTAAACCAGTTCTTCTCCTTCAAACCAAGCATATGAGATGTTTTAAGTGTCTCCTTAATGTCGTCGGCATGGCAGTATGCTCAAGCATCATTTGCGACACTTGCGACCAACTTGTGACACTTGCGAAAGTTGTAAGGAAGATGTGATGCTTACGATAATTGAGGGGAACATGCGACACTTATCCAGCTGAGTAATTTTGACGTGTAACAGATTGCCCCCAAAAGTATGAAGTTAGAATACGTCAACTGGTGACTGAATTACTTTGTAGACGTCCAAGAAGGGTATAGACTCAGAGAACCTGACGGAAGCTACACACAAACATCCAACAAATATCATGGCATATTTCAAAACCCAAGGCAGGTATACCTATGCTTGGGTGATCAAGACTTAGCAGGATATGGCCACCATAAAATACATTGTGGATCTATAATTGTATTGATAAAAAGGTATAGCCACCGAAGATACAATGTGGATCTATACTCTAATGACTCGGACTGATCGTAGCCACAAAGAATACACAGTGGATCTACGAGATGACAAGACATAGCCACGACCAATACAAAGTGGATCTATGTAACAGTGTATGTGTTATTTGTCCAATAGAAACTCCATCGCAACCTGGGCAAAGCATGTATCAAAGTGATTACTCAACCCAGGGTATTCTTACCAATCCCAATGCAGTACGATTCTAACCATGTGAGTAGATGTCCCGATGTCGAACATGGCATAAACCACTTGATTACCGGTCAATGGTGTAATCGTTAACAAGTGCGAGGGAGATCACCATTAATGTCAATGATTCCCAAGGTACCTTAGTACATTCCAGCGAATGCGAATAGATGAGCTAAAGTCAAAAACCCATGGAATCATTCGATCAGAGGTTAGTGATGTAAACCTACTGTCAAATGTGAGGAGGCCTGCCATTGACGCATGTAGGTCCCAAAGTACTAACTGGTTTCTAAGTCTGATTCCCGGATAATGTGTTGTAGTCCACAGGAATAGACTCATCGAGGGAGGGACTTGATGTATCCCCCATCAACGACATGAAACGAACATGGAGATGTAATTGGCAGATCAAATGGACATGGACTAACACAGGTTTTGAGGCAAGATATTTGGGATGGCTGACCCTCGAGGCAGATACTTCCCTTGAACACTAAGGCATGACAACAGAACATGACATGGACCAAGACTATGCAATGGATACTGTGACTTGCGTCGGGTGACCCAAAGGAGTGAAAGGAACTCAAGGATTGGCTCAGTGCAGAGGTTCAGCGTATTATGATGCATGTAGATGACAAATTGTCGTGTTCAAGGGTGACTCTAAGAAGTGCTAGATGATGTTCTCAAGAGACTTCTTGGCTTGCTCCTTTCAATTTTTTCCCCCATCTAGATAGACGAGTACCTCTTTTTGATTTAATGAGCTCGAGGAGGATAACACATGCTTGATATAACTCACCTTCAGTAAGTTCCTCTTCCTTTGTTTAACGAACCAGAAGAAGTAAGGGTTTGGTCCCATATGGGCCTGTTGATGTGCGCTTTAATGAGTCCAAAGACAGAAAACTCGAAGGTTTTTCGAGATTATAGAGTTTGGAAAAACACTTAAAAGAGAACTCTCTCAGTTCCTTTTTCGTACAGTAGTCCAAAGAGACTGAAAAAGGGTTAAACTATCGCTCGAAAGATGCCCTTTCTGACCTTTTAACGAGCGTGAAAGGAAGCAAGGTCGCTCGACAATCTTTTAATATTTAGAGAGTCTGAAAAGGGTTTAAAGGAGACTCCAGGGGGGTTACTTTTTCGTGTGTTTGTATCCATATGGGTCCGAAAAAGAGATAAAAATTTTACCCAGTTACGTTCACATATTGTCGATCTCGATAACGAACTAGGACTATGCTCATAAGTGCGACAAGGTGAATAATCCATCAAGGTTGCCAGGATACCTGCGATGCCCAAACTACAGACCAGGGTTTAGTGAAGCCATTACATCATTAGAGAAACCCAAAAATGACCATACCTTATAAAAAATGAAAATTTATAAATAGCAATTGATTGAGAATTCATTTACCATTTCATTTTGCAAAGATTTTGGAGTAGTGGAGAATCTCGTTTTGAGGCAAATCTTGTTTTTCTCGCTGCCGGAGCTACGATCCACTGTTTTTCTCACCGTTTGGACCAGGTAGGTGTTCATATCTTGCTCTTTCAATTGTATGGTTTCACATTCATTTTTATAGCATTATTTATTTTAAAACACGAAGCCCTAAGTCGCCCCAATTGAAACCAAATCGGCCTCTTTTAAAAATTAATGAAAAAGGGGGGGTCCTTTACAAAAAATTCTTTAAGGAAGGGTGGTTAGGATGTCAACACCCTTGTGATCAATTGGACAGGTCGTTTTTAGTAAAATAACTCATGAAAACATCTCCCCAAGTGCCCACACATCCCCCAAAGTCATTTTGCATTTTTTAAAATGTTTTTGATAAATATTAGAGGGCGTGGTGGCTTAAAAGAGTGAGTGGTTTCTTTTTCATGTTTTTAATTGCTTTTGAAAATCGCTGAAATTACCAAAACGTGGAAGTAAAAAAAATTTTGATTTTTGTTTTGTAGGTACCTTTGGCAATCATGATTGAATGGAAAGAGAGGGAACATGAGATGGATGACTTAGCCACTTTACGGAGTCCTCGTACACGGGCCGCTTTGCGAGCTTGTGGCTTGCTCAAGTTTTTCAAGTTACAAAAAATGAAGAGAGAGATCCTATTGCTCGAGTATATGATTGGCCTCTGGGACATTACGGAACAAGGGTTTCGAATTGGCACACAACTTTTTACCATTGAGTTAGAGGATGTGTACTTTTTGACTGGCCTCTCGAAAAGAGGGGTCCCCATATCTTTCACTGGGCAACGAGCGCTACCTGAACAAGTGGACATGTATCTGGCATGCCACTGCATCCCAGGAGCAAGGTTGGTAGGGGGTAGGATCCCTATCAAGGATATTCGAGATTTTCCCCTTCGGTCGATATTATTCGCTATCACCAGCGTGACAGGCAGCACTAGCGCCCATCTGGCATCGATATCACAGGTGGCTTACGGTGTTCAGTTTTTGGAACCAACACTGTTCAATTGGAGTGCAACTTTCCTTCAGAATGTGAAGGAACAGATCTCACGGTGCAGGACTGGACAGAAGAAGTTCAGCTATGGCTCGTTTTTAGTCTCATTTTTCCTAGAGCGCATCCCTCAGATGCAGCCTCAGATAGCACTGGTGGTGCGGCAAGTGGATGAACCTAGAATGGAGAGGTGGACTAGTCTGTCTCCAAGGCTATTTTCGGAGTCAGAGTTCCATTTTACTGGCGATTTCTTTGCCTGGCTGAGATGGAAGCACCTTTGGATAGAGGACTTCCCTTATGCCGATGTAGATTTTCGTGGGAGCATGGACTTGATTTTTCCTGTGGGGGAAGACTGGGATGAGTCAGGTAAGAGACTGAGCCATACCTTGTCTAGTTTTTGCTTTTTAAGTTTTTGATGTATATATATTTTTTTGGGGGTATGTAAAAGAGTTTTAATAGATATATTGTTTCCAACATGCAGAAAAGGGAGAAGTGTGCCCGGTTGATGTACCAGTACCAGGACGTCGTAGAGGCATCCCGATTGCAGCAGATCCAATGGTACCAGCAGTAGGTCTCTGGGAGGTTGAGAGAAACCTCCAAGGTCTTACGATGGGAATCCCACCTCTGCGGAGGGGGGAAGTGCCTTTACATCTGCAGCGACACACTATAGGAGTACCGAAGAATATCAATTCTCTGTTGAGGCGCGTAGTGCATGCAGTAGTGTGTTACTCACAGCACAATGTAGTGTGGGGAGACTAGAGTCTCTCCAGTGATCATGTTTTGTATGCCTTGTCAGGCGATGTTGTATGGGTGGAAAGGCCCAATATTTTGCTCTTCTACATACTTTTTGATGTAATGCAAACATTTCAGTCACACCATATATATATATATATATATATATATATATATATATATACAATTTTGAGTTTTTATGATGCCAATGATTTGTACATGATGATGTATGTGGTGTGTTTTAATTTACATGTAATGTACAGTTTTCTTTTCCTTAAATCTTATATACGGGCAAGATACCGATCCATGATGTAATTATCTAATGTGTCTGAAACACTATTAAATTCTCTTGGAATGTGTCTATATTCAATATAATCAAACATTCGTTCAAGACGATGAACTTGCAAGTGTAGACGTAGCAGGACAAGACTACGGATAGCGTAGATGTGGTTGAGTTGATAAACCACAAGTTGGGAGTCTAAGTAGACAATGATGCGAGAGACACTTAGAGAGGAGGCTTGGGTCAACAATCCAATGACAGCGTGATATTCTGCCATATTGTTGGTTGCTGGTCCTAAACATATACCACCTGAGCTCACCACCTCATCAAAGTGGCAAATAACCCAAGCTACTGAAGCAATGTTCCGGGTATGTCGACTGACGCCATCCGCGAACCCAAAAAAGATAGGAAAGGGAGACGTCATCTGCGCATGAAAACACAGGCACAGTCATGAGTGGCAATGATAAAGACTCGAGCACGCGAAAGAAATAGACACACCAAACTAAAATACAGTAATGTACAAAGTACAGATGCTAGGTGATCTAGGCATAGTACTTTTTAAGGTAAAGCCCGTTTTGGGTCTCTCCCAGGGAAATTCCATCATGATCAACTAATTCATAGGCACCTTTATGTAGGATGCGCTTCATGATGTAAGGACCGTTCCACATGGGTTCTAACTTTCCTTTCCCCAATTTATCATGAGCTTGGTCGTAAACGAGGACTAAGTCTCCTTCTACGAAAATCCGGGGGTGGACGGATTTGTCATATTGACTTTTAATTCGTTTCTGATGTGCCTCATTGACGAGAGAAGCATCGCGACGTGTTTCGTCCAGTTTGTATAGATATAAAAATCGTTCTTCTTTGGTAGAAGTATGGGGCAGGAGTTCTACTTTCAGTTTGAGTGATGGAATCTCACACTCAATTGGTAGGACAGCTTCAATGCCATAGACCAACTGGAAAGGAGTAAATCCATTTGAAGTTTTCACAAAGGTGCGATAGGCCCAGAGAGCAGAGAATAGTTGCAAATGCCATGATGTTTTGTTTTCTCCTACCATGCGTTGAATCATGTTTTTTAGGAATTTTTTAATAGCCTCAACTTGTCCATTCGCTCGAGGGTAGTAAGGAGATGAGTTTTCATGGCGAAAACCCAATTTGACATGTAAATCGCTCATCATCTGGTTTTTGAAGTGTGCACCATGGTCAGTGACAATGGCACGTGGTACACCAAAACGAGTTATGATGTGGTTGAAAAGGAATAGAGATGCAGTACGGCCATCATTCAAGAAGGTAGGCATAGCCTCATCCCATTTGGTGAAGTAGTCGACGGCGACGATGATGTAACCGTGCCCCCCGGTTGAGGTAGGCTTACACTGCATGAAATCGATGCCCCATTTAGAGAAGGGGCCGATGGCGATAATGGGATGCAGCGCCATAGGATGGGTGTGTGCCTTCTTGTTGAAGATTTGACAGGGTGGGCATTTTTTGACAGCCTCAATGCAATCTTTGAAAATCGAGGGCCAAAAGTAGCCGACACGTAGGATTTTTTGGGCTGTGGCCATCCCAGAAAGGTGACCGCCACAGGCGCCAAGGTGACAATCGTTTAAAACACGTTCAGCCTCTTCGTGAAATAGACATCGCCGAAGGATGTTGTCAATACCACGGCGATACAAAGTGTCACCGAGAATGATATAATGGCGAGAGTGATGACGAATGCGTCGATGCTCTTTGCGAGAGATGTTGGGTTGAAAACGTTGGGTTTGGAGGTACAAGAGAATGTCTCCATACCACGGATCGCAGGTGTTGATGAGGAAGATATATTCATCGGGGAGAGAGTCTCTAGGTTCAATGTTTTCATCGGCACAGGGGAGACCGCAGATGAGTTCGGCAAACACTAGGGATTTTTTTGGCTTTAGCCTTCGTAAACTCGAGGTCAAATTCTTTTAGAATCACGATCCATTTTGAATATTTTCCCCCAAGTACTTGACGTGTCAAGACATGATACATTGGGTTGGAGTCTGCGATTACCGTGGTGGTGCGTAATAAGATGTAGTGGAAGAACCTTTGGACAACAATGACGGCTGCCAGAGCCAGTTTCTCAACATGCGAATATCTGAGTTCGGGTCTAGATAAGCTCTTGCTCAGATAATAAATTACATGTTCTTCACTGTTGGGGTCTTCTTGAACTAACACCATTGCGATGGTGGAAGTAGAAGCGGCCAAGTAAAGGATATAATCCTTTGTATATTCAGGGGGATGTAACAAAGGTGCATGGGTCAAAGCATGCTTGAGAGCATCGAATGACCGCTGAGCGGCGTCATCCCAGATGAAAGGGACGTTCTTTTGCAGTAACCGCATAAATCCTTTAGTGATCTCGGCATAATTGCAGATGAAATGTCGAAGAAATTTTGCTTTTCCTTGCAAACTCTGGAGTTGGGTTAAATTGATATGAGGGGGAAGGCTAAGATGGCCTTGATCTTTAAGGGATCCACCCTGATCCCATCTTTAGAGACAATGAATCCAAGGAGTCGACTAGATTCGACAGTGAAAATGCAATTGTGTGGGTTCAGACGAATGCGGTAGAACCTACATCGCAGAAAAATCACGTGTAAATGAGCAATGTGATTGGATCAATTTAGCGAATGTGCGGGTAAATCGTCGAGATACGGTTCTGCTATATGTTTGATGTCATGAAAAGCATACGACATGGCTCGTTGGAAAGTGTCTCCAGCATTTTTAAGGAAAAAAGGTAGCTTTTGGTAGGCGAAGGTTCCCCAAGGGAAGATGAAGGCTATCTTGTGTTGATCGGTAGGCAAGATTTCAATCTAGTTATATCTAGAAAAACCATCCATGAAAGAAAATATTATGCTCCCCGCGCAATTATCGATGATTTGGTCGATGAAGGGCGTAGGGTAGTTGTTCTTGGGACAGGCTTTGTTGAGGTCTCGATAGTCAATGCAAACACGGATGGTCCCTTATTTCTTAGCAACCGAAACAAGGTTGGAGACCCATTTGGTTAAAGGGATGGGATAGATGAAGCTAGATTTTAGAAGTTTTTCAACTTCTGCCTTTATAGCTGCGATTTTCTTGGGATGAACCGGGCGAAGCTTTTGCCGAACCGGTTTCGTGTCAGGGTAGGTTTTGATTTCATGTACGACAATTGAAGGGTCGATCCCTGGAATTTCCTCGTAACTCCATGCGAAGACGTCGCGGAATTCCTTGAGCAAAGTGGTGTAATAAACTACTTCGTCAGGTGTGCAATTAGCACCAAGGTTAATTTTTTCCACGACACCTTCTTTTATTGAAATGTCAATCGTGATCGTGGTGGAGATGTTACCCATGTTCCCCTCAGAGAGAGTATCTTGTGTGAGGATAGGAGATTGCGGAGCTTTGGTAACATTGGGAGGGAAGACAAATTGTATATCTTGGTGGATTTCTTCCAAAGGCGGAAGAAAAGAGGATCGATGGTGGTTGTCATCCCAGGGAAGATCATTAATGCTTAGCATTTCCATAATCGATTCGTCCGAAGGAAAAATGTGGGAAATGTAATCGACGGCAGATGATAGGGAATCCAACCACGAGGGCACTGAGTAAGTATCGGGTGCCAATGAATGTGAAGTGTTGGAAGAGGGAGAGGTAGATTGAATAGTTACATATGAAGCCTCGGCTGGGCTAAGTGACATAGTGTCACCAAGCACATCGAATTCCAAAGGACTAGGCACAACCCAAGGGTCAGATGATTCCAGGGATTGATAAGGCATGGTCAAGATCATATTGACAACGGAAATATGATGTGAACTAGGTGGAAGTGGTGTAGGGAAAGTACCGATGAGGCTATAATCTTTCAATAATCCAACACCAATGCTTTCATACGTAACCGGGTGGTCTCCTAGAAAAGGAATATTGTTGGTAGCAGAGATGCGAGCATCGGGTGTACAAAAATCAAGCTAATCGACGGTAACAATTTTTCCTTTATGGGGGAATTGTACACTTCGAAACACCGACGAGGTGATGACAGTCATAGCGTAGAACCAGCTTCTTTCGAGTAACAGGTTGTAATCGAGGGGAGCATCAACCACCTCGACGTCAATAGTAATGGTTTTGCTGCCCAATTGAATGGCTAAGGATTGTAATAATCCGTGAGGATGAAAACCTTGTCCATCAAAGGCACCTAACATGGTAGTGGATTTGTCAAGGGCTGGTGATTTCAAGCCTTTCCAACAGGCTAGAGACATGACACAAGTGGAGGCTCCCTCATCCAAGATAGTCCGGTGGATTTGTTGATTGTGAACAACAACATCGATTTGGAAAGCTCGCTGGTGGGAGAGTTGCGGTTGATGATTGTCCAGATTAAACATGATATTGTTTGATGACTCAGGATCAAAAGCGTCGATGGTGGCTAAGAGTGTTCTACGTTGGTTGGGGCAGTGTTGTAGAACTTCCAAGGCGGACATGGCACATGGGGCCTGGGCCAAATCTTCTACGATGTTGTAATTTTGGGCCACCCGTGAATTAGGATTGAAGGTAGATTTTTGGATGGTGCTCTTAGGAGGGCATAAGATAGAGTCAAATGAAGGTTTCTCAATCTAGAGTGGCCCAGATGGAGGGCTACCAGATGGAGGATTGACGGAGGATGGAAACGGGTCTGACGGAGAACCGTTAGCAGGCTTCGGTTTATTAGGTTTAACTGGCGTGTCATATGTTGCAGAGAGGGTTGTTAGATTAACTCCATTAAACATGTAAATGTGGGCACTTTTCGAGGTCTCATCATGGGGTTGGTTGGAACTGCCCCCCAGCGTGGGGGTTTGCGCAACCAATGATTGTTGTTGCGGAAAAAGGCTGAGTGAGCACAGCGGGTTGCGAATTTCCCTTGAAAAGTTTGTCCACTTCATCACGATGTGGGCAGTCTTGAGTGTAGTGATCATTGCCACAAATGAGACATGTGAATTTCGGTTTTCATTGCGGTTGTTTTTCGGCAGCAGGGGTTTGTGGTTGGGTCTGGGGTTGTTCGTTGTTATTATTCTTCTTTGGCTTGTTTCTCATTTTCTTCTTGCCCCCAAGTTGTTGTGAAGGGGTTGACTGGACCGCATTCACATCAGAGACCTGAGTTTGAGGGGGGGTAGAAGAGGGTGCAGTCGGATTGGGAGCAGCCGTCGAAGCGGGCCGCTAGATCGTTCCAGTAGACTGGGTAGCAGGTTGAGTCTTGACGGAGCCAATAACCCCATCTGCATGCGAAGCAGTCGATGGTTTGGATGGATCGTTAGTGGCACAGGTGGCGTTCAGTATCAACTCATATAGAGTACCATATTGTGAATAGACTAAGTCTAAGTACTGAGCTCAAGAAATGGCTTCTTCCTCGGTGATGACACCGCCCATGGAAACATCACGAGCAATCTTGGGTAACAGTGATTTCGTGAACCATTATGCTAACAATTGGTCAGGAATGACCTCTTTGATTAGCCTTCGTCATCATCTCCATTCATGGATATGATCAGAGATATGAACCGAAGTTGTCTGATGAAGGGAGGTTAATATTTCGGTACCCGTCTTGTATCGAATGGGTAGTTGGAAGTGCGTGAGGAAGGACATGGCGAGGGAGTTGAAATCGTGAAAAGATGCGCATGGTAATTCAATATACCATTTCGCTGCAGAACCCGTAAGTGTTCGTTGGAAAAGACGCAAACAAATTGAATCGTCCATTAGGGAGTTGGATGAACACCACAAATGGAAGGTCATTACATGGTTTTTTGGGTCTTCTCCGGACTTTTCATCAAATTTTGGGATATCAGAAGGGAGTTTAGCTGGAATAGCTAGCCAAACCGGAGAATGATAAATAGGATCATTCATTAACCGAGACAAGTCTGGAAGGTTCAGGGTAGCTAGAAAAGGTAGTTGTCGGTTAACCTGTGGGTAATGTTGGTGCGGCAGAGGAACACCGGTGGGGCCTAATACTGGGTTATGTGGATAATTATAACTCGTGGTCCCTCTCATGTGAGGTTGGTTTTCACCAAGGTACATAGGATTTGAGATGTTTTGAGAAGTATGTGTGAGCGGAGGATGACCAAATGAGTTTTGCGGGTTATGGGGTGGGTTTGGCATTTGTCCATAAGGGGGTTGTTGCGGGGCCTGAACATTTTGTCCCGTGGAGGCATGTGGGTTTCCTTGAAAAGGGAAGCTCCACGGATTGGGTACGACAGACACATTTTGTCCTTGTGGTTGATGATAGATTCCAGATTGAGGTTGCCCCCCAGCATGACGGTAGCCCCCGAACGTGATTTGTCCTCCGGTGAGAGGATGCCCCCCAGCATTAGGGTTCCCTCCGAATGGAATTTGTCCACCAGTGGGAGGATGCCCCCCAGCATTAGGGTTCCCTCCGAATGGAATTTGTCCACCGGTGGGAGGATGTCCCCCAGTTTCAGGTAGAGTTCCTGGGATTTGAGAGCCATACGTCAATGACTGATTAGTACCGTCGAGCGGATTAGGACCACCAAGACCGGTCCCTCTGGGTTGTGGGATGGGTATGGAACTTCCCGGTATAACTTGGGTAGTGGTTTGGGTAGTGGTGGTAGTAGAAGCATTCAGTTCCCTGAATCCAAAAGGGAGTGTAGGTCTTAGTGTTATAGGGGTGCCAATAGGAGCTTGATTGACTACCGCGTTATCGGCGGGGATAGTCACGATGTGTGGGGCCATTGTCGAATAGGTCGTCTGGAGGGGAATTGTAGACCTTGGACCAACGAACGGTGTGTTCAGACCAACGGTTGGTGTGGCTGTAAAAGCGGTGGTACCGGTGAAATGATTTGGGGGTACTGTGTAGGAAAAAGATGCATCGACACCTTCCCCTATTCCATAAAGATATTGCACCAAGCATGGTGGACTTCGAACCACGTCTGCAGTCCAAAAAGGGTCATTGGCTAAGGGGTTTTGAGAAGACCCAACCGGAACGTCAAAAGGATTAACGACAACAAATTCTCCAGCAGAATTCAAGTGGAGGATCTGTCGTTCGTATCCCTCCAGAATGCGGTAAGCTTTTGGAGATTCTGAAACAATTTGAAAATTCTCCAAAGGAATGGGAACTTCTTCCTGGGAAGTTGTAGTGTTTTGAACCTCACTCTATTGAGGATATTCCTCCATAGAATGAGGGGGTAAAGGGGTGTTTCCTTCCATATTTTCTGGAGGAATTCCCTGTAGCCTCCGCGAGCGGCGTGGAGGGTCGATGTTGGCGGAAAAGAGTTGACGAAAGAAATCTATGGCCAACTAGCGAAAAGAGATAGCACACGCTAAAAATATAAGAATCACAACCAAGCAAACAGGACCTTCTTTTCATGACCATACTAGTTGGTGATGAAATCCAACGTCGCATGATCAAGTCCAGAAGGGGCAGGGATAGGATGGAACGGTTACAATGGTGACCTACTTAACGGACTTATGCCTTGGTGCAAGCTTCCACGCAGTAATTGTGGATTTACCCTCCAAGGAGCCCGAGTGAGTTTGACCAATGTCTACTCCAGGTACAGTGAGACTTCCCGTCACCGTCACCTTGTGTAAGACCCTAAAGATTATGGCCACTAAGGTTACCGATTCGTAGTCATCCCCTGGGTGGGAACAGTCGACAGTCCGATCCGAACGTACGGGCAGGGTATCAAGCCTGAAATCAACTAAAAGGATTCCACGCAGTAATTGTGGATTTACCTCAAAGAGATCCCCATAATACGATCTGACCACCACAATCAGTTAAGCCACAGAGGGTTAGTCCTCGTAGCTTACCCGAATGTGACCTCGTGCGTAACCCCTGTGTGAGAGGGGGATCCTAGGCAGACTTATACGATGAATGGATTTGACTCTCCCTAACTCAAGATGCTAGTGTTTGTTTTGGAAACTTTGGAGAGTTATGCTCACAGCCCTAATCCAAAGTACTAATCCTAGTCTACTGTTGGTGGAGGATCCTAGAAAAGAAAAGTTCTAGATAATTTTTAATTGGCGTTGATTTTATGGATGTTCTTTACGCAAAGGGGTGCATGGAAGTGAAACGAATGGAATTATGGCTCAGACCCAAAGAATGCAACAAATATGATAAGCAATCATTTCCTTTCGATGAACATCTATCTAAGGGAGAGAGAAAGTTCTTTTCACTAACAAACACTTTAAGGAATGTCCTCAAACAATTCTTTTTCTCAATCAAATCCTGATGTAATGATAAAACTTTTTTGAGATGCCTTCTAACATGCACAATCAATCATGAAGATGCCCTTTATTGTTTTCATATGTATAGTGATAAATTCGACACAATGCTCGTCTTGCTAATTATCTTCTTGTATGAATGAAAACCAAACTAGCACAAGCAAAAGTCATACAAACAATACACCCTTTCATTGCAATCAAAACGAAAAGTGAAAGAAAAGAAACAATCAAAGAGAAAAAACAAACTTCTAACCCAAAAGAAAAGGTTGAATAATAATGATCTTGACTAAAATCAAGATGAAGAGGTCTATAGGCCTTTGATGACCTTCACCAAGGTTTTTACTCAGTTAAACAGAGAGAAAGACCATGCATGAGTCTCAAACTCCAATCAATCAAAGAAAAACAATAACAATAGTGAAGAAGGCTACAAGATCCATGTATTAGTATGTCTATTCTTCAAGTAAAAGACAAATGTCAAGGCTGAAAGGGAAGAAACATTGGCTCACAAGGCCACTCAGCAAAAGAGACACAGAGGCAAAACCCCAAAAAAGCAATTATGGAGGGTTTTTTGGCCTAAAAGAGGCTGGCGCTCTATTGCCAAAGGCAAGGAGAGTTATAGTGCTTTGTGAAAGGTTATGGGGAAGCGTTGGTGCTCTGTTAACACTAGGATAGGGGCGCCAGGGTCTAAAACTCCCAAAAATGTCAAGAAAATCAAAAAATTACAATTCAATTCCGACAATTATGCTGAGTATGATGAGGTAAGGAGCCAATCAGCTCATGAAACCAATCAAAAGAGGAGTGAACCATGTCTGAAACAATCAAAGGATAGAACAAGGTCAATGAGGAGAAAATCAAAACAAGAAGTTCCAATTTGAGGCTATCTCCCTAGTGGAGTCGCCAGTTTCTGTTGTAGGAAAATCTCCCTGCGGACAGGTAGATCGCCTCTAAGAGATTGACCCTAACACTAGACAGAAAATGCTTAACATGGACACTTACTTCCTTTCAAATCTATCTAAGCTAACACATGGGAAGGAAGGATAACAAAAGTGTTGGCAAATTCAGTGAACAGACAGTGAATGCTTGTCATTGATGACAACAGTGAAGATGGCAAAATAAGAGATTCGAACGTAAAACTCAGGAGGAACAACATGGAAGAAGACGTGCGCAAAAAAGCTATGCTTGTCATTGATGACAACAGTGAAGATGGCAGAATAAGAGATTCGAACGTAAATCTCAGGAGGAACAACATGGAAGAAGACGAGCGCAGAAAAGCTCGAGATACAGGAGTTTGCAGAGGAGAAGGAAGATGGTGACTGTTGGATCCCATCCAAATTTCCAGAAAGGCTGATAGCCGTCAGATTTGCAGAAACTGTGTAGAGGTTAAGCGCAGGGGTTAAGTCCTACTGTGCAGAGGAGAAATCCCAGAGGAATAAGGACCGTCCATTTTCAAAGACAGGTGGCAAAGGATCGGGCGATGTCGGAGTTTTTCCCATCGGGGAATCGGGAATCGGAGTTTCACGAGTCCCGTGTTCAATTACAACGAAAACTCCAAAATTGTGATATGCAATTTCGCGATTTGATCGCAGTCGTCGAGCTAGAAGTGATCTGGACCGTTGAGTCTCTGCATAGAGTGCGAGTACAGTTATGGTTGTGGAGATGACTTAGTGACTGTTAGATCCAAGCGGAAGACCTGATCATCGTTGGATCAAAGATAATCTGCGTGCCCTTTAAAGTACAAGGGAAGTGGGAGTAATCGTGATGTGCAAATTGTGAGATCTAATCCAGACCGTCAGATCCAGAAATGATCAGGATCATTAATCTGACCTCTCATAGGAGTTTTGGGGATCGCGATTTGAAAGTGACAAGGACTTGCAACATTAGAAATGCTGAAATCGTGATACCCGATATTGCGATATGATTGTAACCATTGAAACAAGATCGCACCTGGACCATTGATCAAACTCTACGTCAGAGTTTCGCGAATCAGGATATGGTAAGGATTGCAACATGAGTTGCGAAATCACGATATGAGATATCACAAATTAATCGTATCCGTTGAGCCAAAATTACATCTGGATCGTTGATTTGACCGATATATGGAATTTTGTGTATCGGGATTTACAAATGAAAAGAACTTTGCCGAAACCCGATTTAAAAAAGAAATAATTATACAGACTATCTAACGGTGCGGATAAAGTTTGAAACTAATCGGAGGGTTGTTGTTCTTCCTCACCCATTAACGCTTCAGTTATGAATCGGTTAAGAGAAACAGACTGATGATGACAAATCAGTTAGCGTTTCAAGTGCCAAGACAGATGTCCCTGTATTACTGAATGGAAGGGGAAGTGGAATCGTCAAGGTAGCTTGTATAAAAGAATTGAACGAGATTGAATTTGGTTGGCTGTTCTGTAGGGAAAAAGGAATGAAATAATAAGAAAGGAGAAAGAAGAAGGTGTTGAGGATGAAGTTCTATTGATGTATAGAATGAAATGAAATGTATATCAGAAACAGAGCAAATGACAGGCAGATTACAAGAAGAACAGAATGACAAAAGAACGTGATGCAGATCAGATCTGTTGAGGAAGAAATGAATTGCAGAGCAATATGTAGAGCAGACCTGTTGAGGAAGAAATGAATTGCATAACAATATGCAGAGCAGACCTGTTGAGAACAATTTGTTGAAGATCAGATTTACAAAACAGAGTGAAATGGTAAGAAGTGATTTATCTGAATAAGTTGTCTGTGTTTTCATTATTTAATTTTTCTAGGGAGGTTGGGAGGT
>ML781236.1:798447-823572 GCA_009831015.1 Picea engelmannii
GGAAGTTGTAGCTTCCATCTGGTTGCAGCCAGAGAAACTAGGGTGGCAGGGTGGTGCTAGGGAGAACAGATGTTCTCTGTTATGCAGGTTTGAGTCTGTGTAACTGGAAGTTGGTGCTTCCATCCAGTTGGTGTTGGAATAATCAGGAAGTTGGTGCTTCCATCCAGTTGGTGCTGGAATAATTAGGAAGTTGGTGCTTCCATCCAGTTGGTGCTTGAGTACTCAGGGAGTTGGTGCTTCCTTCTAGTGGGTGCTAGAGAAACCAGAGAGTTGGATATCTCAAACAAGTTGCAACTTGTAAAACAGAGGTAGCAACCTCACATTGAGTTGGTGATCAATTGTAAATGATGTACAGAACAGAAAAAGACTTCCTATCATTTCAAAGAAGAAGAGGTTTTCTCCCTTTATGGGTTTCCTCGTGAAAATCTGTCTCTGTGTGTATTTTATGTGTGACTGGTGATCCTTACTCTTACTGTCCATATGTTGTATGTTTCTTGATGACACATGAATAAATCTTAATAATTGTTTAAAAGGTATAAAAAATTTTAAGCTTATAAACAACTGATTCACCCCCCCACCCTCTCAATTGTTTTAGTATTTCCAACAAGAAGTACCTCTTTATCAATGTTTGTCCCTACACGCTCCTAGTTGCACTTTGATCCTTTGCTTCTCATTGAATCTTGTGGAGAAAACAAGATACGACCACTTCCTACCCTATTGATATTAGCTTGAAAATAGATCTATCAGTTAATGATAACACTAGACACAAACTAGAAAGAAACAGGCCAAGCGTGTCATATTGATGAGAATAACGACAGCAATACTTACAATTGTAGATGTGAATGCGACATCTTCGTCGAGTCCTCTTCGTCTAACCCTTGCCTGAAAGATCCACAACCTGGATAACAAAAGCTTCATTAATCACTCTCCTTTGGTTGACTGTGTATTTTCTCCAAGATCATAAGTTTCATACTAGCAGTTCTTCCCCCTTTCCACCATCATAGAGCCTGCTTACATAGGTTAAGAGGAGCTTAACCTCTTGAGTTATATTTATAAAAAGTTGGGAACTTCCTCCTCAGATCAGATATCTCTTGATGAAACCAAGAATTCGAACACAACTACCTCCTAATTTCGAAAGATCCTCCCCTTGTTCTCCTCAACGGGCCAACTACTGCCCCAAATTAGGCAGCGCTCCCTTAGAAGGGGCATCAGAGCACTGTAGCGCTCCCTGGTAGGCTATGGAGGGGTGTCAATGCTCTCAATATGAGCAGTGCTCCTTCAGAGGGGGCAGGGGAGTGTTATAACGCTCCCTGAAGCATTATAGGGGAGCGCCAGTGCTCCTAGAGCTGATATAAAGGAGCGCTCCCCCTCAGAACCTCTGTTTCAGAGCTCCTTTCAGGTGTCAAGAGTTATTTGACTTCAGTAAACCAGTTCTTCTCCTTCAAACCAAGCATATGAGATTTTTTAAGTGTCTCCTTAGTGTCATCAGCATGGCAGTATTCTCAAGCATCATTTGCGACACTTGCAACCAACTTGCGACACTTGCAAAAGTTGTAAGGAAGATGCGACGCTTACGATAATTGAGGGGAACATGTGACACTTATCCAGCTAAGTAATTTTGACATGTAATAGGGTATGTTACAATACCTAAGGGTTCATACTACAAATTTCGCAAGTTAGTGGGTCATGATGACAAAGATTGTAGAACAATGGATCTGATGAGGGAGAGAATGTCATATACCTGTATGATGTAGGAGGAAATGATGATAGGACAAGTTGCACCTCATTTCAACCAAGTACCACCTCCATACAACACTGTGAAACCTCACTATAATAACACACAACCACAGTATAAGCCCGCGTAGTATAATCAGATACCTAGTACAATGCACAATGAGGATATCAAACTAGATACAAAGATGGAGGACGATGCAGAGCGGGATTTGGATGCAGAAGAGGTCCAGTAGTATGCCATAATTTCCAACGTCTAGGGAATTATGCAAGGGAATGTCCACTTCTGCCTGTGACATGCATGTATTTTCGTGCAATAGACCATGATACAGAGGATTTTCCAACATTATTGGGAAAAATTTAGGAAAAGAGAAATAAAAAAAATCAGAATGTTCATTGGATTTCTGAAGAAATATCAACATAGTTACACATGGAGGAGCTAATATAGGATATGAAACAGCATGACAGGATCCAACACAACACCAATAGGTGAAAAAGAATATTGAACCACAAAAACAATTTGATGCGGGGAAAGAAAATTAAATATTCAAGGAAGCAATGAAGTAGTTCTTCAAGCAATATGTTGCATCTACATCAACCACACAAAATAATCAGAACATACCAATGTATGAAATTCCCCTATTTAATGGTTCACACCAACAAAGTACCACCTATAGCACAAGTAAGTACCATAAAGAATTTTATGCAATCCTTTTTTAAGCTAATAAATGACTAATCATCTGTTAAAGTTTTAAAACATATGCTAGAAATATGTAACGCAGTGGTAGAAGGGAAATTAGAACAAAAAATAGTCAATCACCTTCATACAAGAAGGAGGACAAGCAGGGAATTCACACTAAATTCTAACATTGGAGATTTCAATATGGGGGACATCATACTAGATTTAGGCTTTGAGGTAAATGTGTTACCTAAGAAGACATGGCACTGCATGGGAGAGCCCACACTAGGCTACTCACATGTCCAATTGAAGCTAGCAAACCAACACTGAGTTCTACCAATTGGAATACTTAAGGGTTTGACAATAGATATGAATGGAGTGTGCACTAAGGCATACTTTGAAGTGATAGAAATAGTGGATGGAACAACACCTTATCCACCACTTCTTGGACTGGATTGGGAATTTTATAACCAAGCCATAATAAACTTGAATACAAGAAAGGTGACATTATAATCAAGAGACTACAGATTCATTGCGCCATTAGATCCATCAGAAGGAGAAATGTTTGTAGATCCCACTTGCTTAGATCTAGAGGAAATCAACTAGTTATAAAGAGCCACTACGTGCGAAGAAGATTATGTCAACCCAACTACAGATGAAATACTCAGATGGAAAAGCATCACATCATACACTTATGATTCAGATACAAGGTTGGAGAATTGGCAGCAGAGATTACATGAAGTCTCCATTAGAAGATGCGCAAAAATAGACCGCGTAGTAAGATGGGTAGGTACAAAGATAAGAGAACCTCCTAGTTTTCATGGGGTGAATGACTTATATGAATTCCTAACAAGATACAAATATGAAGTGTTATAAAATCAAAGGCTCTTAGCCTTAGACATATCACTCAAGGAAACACCCGCAATATGGTGGGGTGTGCACAAAGAGATAGTTAAGGACTGGAGACAATGTAAGCGATTAGTGTGCATTAGGTTCGACGCAGAACATGGAAGAAATGAGATGCAGAGATATGATCAACAAGGGACACCAACAAAAAACTTGGATAAGTGAAGAACATTATGGATAATGACACCACTAGAGGAATAACCTCATCACTTCATTAACACATTGGAAGGAATTCCAGCAAACTGGTATGTAGACCAGGAACTGCACAGAGGCACTGCATAATGGACAACATTACAACATAATATTATAGTCACTTTCATTTGAACATGAGAAACTCAACATTTATTCAACACTAAAAAAATTCAAAGGGGTGATATTTATTAAGGAACCATAGGTTGAGCTTATAATAGAGTATCAACATCAGAACATATAGATAGTTAAGGAACTAATGTCATGCTACCATGTGTAGGAAGAAGCACCAGATGAATATGACTTGCACAACATTCAGATTACATAAATTGAAGGAGAGAGAGAGGTGGAAGGTCCATCTCTGGAATCATAAGCGTTTTCTGCATCGATCAAGGTGAAGAAAGTCAACATTAGGACAATTGATAATCCCAAAATGGCCAACATTGGAGACTACTGGGAATCTGAGCAAACAATAGAAAGAATAACAGAGTTATTGTGTGAGTACAGTGACCTTTTCCTAACCACCTTTACAGAAATTAAAGGCATAGCATGAGAGATTGGGGAGATGAATATACCTCTCAAACCTGAGGCTAGATCTATCAGACAACAATCATATAGACTGAATCCAATATATAAGAAGAAAGTAAAAGCATAAATTGACAGAATGTTGGAAGCTAGAATCATAGAACCAATAGAAGAATCAGAATGGATAATCCCTATAGTAGTTTAGGAGAAGAATCAAGGATGTATAAGGATATGTGTTGATATGAAGAAGTTGAATGATGCTTGCCTACATGACCCTTTTCCTACCCCTTTAACTGATGAAGTTCTAGATAATGTGGGAGGTCAGGAAGCATATTCGTTCACATATGGATTCTAAGGCTACCACCAAATCAAAATAGCTCAATAAGAAAGGTATATGATTATCTTTGCCACCAATTGGGGATCCTATCAATACAAAGTCATGCCTTTTGGACTGAAGAATGCACCAACAATATTTTCAAGAGTAGTCATAGCTGGATTCAAAGAATTCATCCACTTGTTTTTAGAAGTGTACCTAATATACCGTATATTGAAAGACCATGTAGAGGTGTTAAGGATCATGTTGGAAAGATGCAGGAAATGCCAAATATCCCTGAACATTAAGAAATTCATATTTGGGACATCTTTTGGAATTTTATTGGGTCATATAGTAATCAAACAGGGTCTAATAGTGGATCCTGCAAAGATTGCAGTCATTGCTAACTTACCACCACCAAAATTAGTGCGTCAATTGAGAGAAACATTGGGACATATAGGATACTAGAGGAAATTCATAAAAGGTTATGCATAGATCATTGTGCCAATGGAGAAACTTCTCAAGAAAGATATCATATTTCAGTGGAATGAGGACAATCAGCGAGGTTTGGACACTCTAAAAGAAAAAATGGTCACAACACCTATTCTATTATTCCAAGATTGTGAAAATACATTTCATGTGCATGTAGATGCATCAACCATAACACTTGGGGCTACTCTAGCACAACCAGGATCAGAGGAATTGGACCGTCCTATAACATTTTCTACCAGAAAAGTGTCAAAATCTGAGAAAAACTATAATACTACAGAAAGAGAAGGCCTAGCTATGGTATATGCACTTCAGAAGTTCAAACATTATTCATTTGAAAAACATTTTAAGATGTTCACAGACCATTCTTCCCTCAAGTACCTTGTCAATAGGCCAGTGTTGGGGGGGAGAATATGTATATGGTTATTGTTATTTTAGAAATTTGGTTTTGAAGTAACAGTCAAACTAGGGAAGTTGAATGCAATGCCTGGTCATTTGTCAAGGGTCGCCAATGGAGAGGAACCTACAAAATTAGAGGACAACTTCCCCGATGCCCAGTTATTTTCAGTCCAAATAGTTGATGAATACTTTGTTGATATTGTTGAATACTTGAGTATAGGGGTTGTGCCACAAGAGTTTAACACTACGCAAAAGAAAATTTTGGTTGTTAGAGTTGCATAGTATCGATTGATTGCAGGACATTTATACAAAATGCATGCAGACAAAATTTTGAGAAGATGTGTATTAGAGCACGAAAGGCCTAGAATTTTAGCAGAATCCCATGAAGGAATAGTTGGAGGACATTATGCAAGAAAATATACTATGCCAAAGGTATTGCATGCAGGATTATGGTGGCCAACAATTCACATAGATGCAAAGGAATATTTCCAGAGATGTGATGTTTTTCAGAGGGTTCGTAAACCTAATAGAAGGGATGAGATGCCCCTAAGACCACAAGTAACCTTGAAAGTATTCGACAAATGGGAAATAGACTTTGTGGGACCAATTAACCCACCAAAAAAGAGGTTAAGAGAAAGGTATATCATTACTACGACAAAATACTTAAAAATATGGGAATAAGCAACACCAGTCAATGATTGCAGCGCAGATAGAACAACACACTTCTTTTTTGAGAAAGTGATCACTAGATTTGGATGTCCAAGGATTTTGATGAGTGACCAAGGAAATCACTTCATCAATACTAGTAGTACTATGGGCATACAAAACTACATGTAAAAAGTTGCCAGGACATATACCATTTAGGATGGTGTATGGATAGGAAGCAGTGGTAGCATTGGAATTTATGGTACCTAGTATGCATGTTGTAGACCATTACTAACATGAAAAAATGGGGCACAGTAGAAGAAAGGCTAAGTTATCTCATGGAAATGGAAGAGGATAGGATCCTGACAAGATTTTACCAGGAAGTATAGAAATCTAGAGACAAATCTTGGCACAACAAACATATCAAAAAGAAAAGTTTCAAGGAAGGAGACTTATTCTTTCTATATGACAACAAATTGTTTCAACATCTGGGTAAATTTAGAATTCATTGGCTAGGGCCATATGAGTCCATCATGTCACAGATGGAGGATCTGTGTGACTAAAGGATCTAACAGGAATTGAACTAAAGGAAATGATCAGTGAGAGTCGACTGAAGTTGTACAAGGACAATTAAACTCACCAAGTATAAACAAGGACAACGCATTAAGACAAGTATGTACATAATGTACTATAGTAGATACTAGACAAAAAAATGACAAAATAAAAGAAAAACAAATACAAAAATACAAACCACAGAAAATACAAAAACAAATAAAAGTTGTGTGGAGGAATTACTACCCCAAGATATCAAAATACAACATACAATAAAAATAAAAGTTGTTGTGAATGTACACAAAAAGTAAAGAATGACCGCAAAAAGTTCTATAAAGAGTGGAAAAGGAACATTTATTAAACACTTAGCGAATTTTGAGCTCAAAGCAATTAGAAGAATCTGTGCCCTAATTTCAAAATCATCACTGTAGAAAGCCGATTTTATGACATTCACGCATCATCAATCCACCAAAGTCGAGGTCGTTAGGCCATTTTATTAGAGTCACCCAACAAGGTCAGAGGCACAAGGAAAGGATATTTGCCCAATCCCATCATTGATCTCGAGGACGTGATCACTTCGGAACTAGAGTCTAGTAGCCTGACGTGGGTGGAGGAAGAGCTCCCCAAAACGTAGTGAGGAGAGGTAGGGTAGAGATTTGTAGTCAGGAATGGGGTTTCAAAACATAACCTAGAGGAGCTGACAAGACCGATTGACACAGAGGAACCAATATTGTCCCAGTCATGAGTAGAAGTCTAGGTCGAGGACATAATAGAGCGACCAAACCCACCGAGGGATGAGGAGGGTGAAAAATTCACCAAGGCGGGAATATCCACAGTGGGGTAGAAGAGAAAGAACCCCGAGAACCTAGGTATTTCCTTACCTTTCATTCCAGATGTAGTCCCCACTATTGAGGACAATCTAGGGAAAGTGCCCAAGTTGCACCATGCAGACCACGATCTATGTGATGTAGTGAAATTCCCAAAGCTGGCCAAGGAATGGTATTTGATCAACACAGGGGACTTTGGGCCACTAGGAAGTCCAATATTAGATCTCACGTAGTGGATTATGAGGCTATACAACTCCAACATCATGAATTTATTGGATATTCCACACTTTAGGCGAGGAAAAAATGTCATACTATGTGTCAAACAATTAGTGGCCCGGTTCCATGGGGACATCCTGTGGATGGACAGGACCATACATATAGGAGTGACACTCATTTTGAATATTACAGGATTTCCCACAGTCGGTGCGCAGCTAGACGAGATTTTGGAAAACAAGGCGCACGAGAAGGAACTAGCGGAGCAGGCGAATGCACTAATTGACATGACATGGGGCAGTAGAGGCCTCGTCATAAAAGAAATCAATGATGATGCAATGAGGTTTTCCATAAAACTACACGTGTGCAAGAATCTAAGGAAGTGCCTCTAAGAGGAAGCCCCTGCGGGTGTAATCACAGTAGCACTGTAGTGGGCAAAAGGAATGATGTTCAGTGGGGAACAATATTTGCAGAACCAGTTCTTACTATATTGTTGCGACAAGAAATATCATGGAATCGAGTTCCATTACTCTTGGTTTATGATATTGGTCGCTCTCGCAGGATGGCAGGATCCCAGGTACACTGCCTTCATCATAAGGATGGGGAAGTGCTACGCAGCCAGGTACGAGTGACGAGTCATGTTGGGGATAAATAAAAGCACTATTAATTCCCACATTTAATTATCAATTGAGGCTCGTAATCTTCGAGGTGAAGGTGCAGGAAACGTAGGATCAGAGCCTAGTCTAGCCTAATCTAAAGCTGACAAAACAATCTTCAAACCCACACTGCAGAAAATTAACACTAAGGATTCATCACTGAGACACAGAAATAACTTAGTGCTATAAAGTCTTAGATCACAGTCTTTCATGCACTTAGGGTGATGTTCGTGTGATTAATCACGAGTAGCTTACTTAAGTTTCCTATCCTTCAATGGATTCCAGTAGTGATTAAAAAGATAATCAAATGGATAAAAACTAGGTAAAAGGAAATGAGATCTAAACTCAAACTTTGTCCTCAATCAAATGCAATGTACCAATGCCTTGAGTGAGAGGGTGTTGATTTGAGCATTTTCTATTAAGAATCAATTTGCAGAATACAAATTAATTGCAGAATGCAAACACACAATATATGACTTTCAAACTAAACAATAATGCAAGAAGAAAAGAAACTAAACGTAATGCTAATATACAAAGAAAATAAAATATAGCAACACTTACCACTCTGAGGGGCCCTTCCCAGGAGGTTAGTGCTGCTAAAAAGACTCATATCAAATGGATATGGTGTCCAATGCTTCAACAACAATCAATTCTTCATTGAGATAAAAAACTTTGTTTTTACATGGCTAGTAACTCAAAGCTTTCTCACAAGAATAAATGTCTCCTTTACAAAACATTTATGAAACTAATGGCTCTTTATCATAGCCATATGAGGATTATTTATACATGAATAATCATTGAGAAGTGGATGGGACTGAATCCCAATGCTCAGATTTCAAATTTACAATTTTAGATAAAATCCTAAAAAAAAATGGGTTTTATTGCAATTTGGGCAGATTCAAGTTATGGATCCACCCATATCTTTCCAAACAATTCAAAATGCTGAAAACAGTTTATGGGTTCTGTATCTGGATGATATTCCTAAAACCCCATTTTTTGTTTTGAAAGATATGCTCCCATGTGCACGAAAATTGAGGTGCAAGTTGGCAGTTTGAGTTTTGTTGCTAATTTTGGCAGAATCATTCCCCCTGAGTGGGAAGTCCACACGTGTGAGATAAGTGAATTCTATCTCACATGTCCATAGGAAAACATCATTCTAGACAAAACCCATGTACCCGATTTTCCTCTAGAAGCTTTCCAAAATTTTGAATTATGTCTAGTACCGGATTAGCACAGGCTGGTACTGAAATAGGTGGAGCCTTGGTACCAGAATAAAATGATTATCGGATCATGCTGCTTAAGAGTCAAAGTGATTAGGATCATACATAATCAAGCATTTAATCGAATTAACTCAATAGAATTAAACAAATCATGCCTTAACCATAAGTTAACTCTCTGTGCACATGATCAAGGTCATTAATTGTATTTATGGATGAAACAGTCAATTAGATACACATATCATAGGTAAAATTGACTTAGACATAGATAATATAGGGTAATAGAAGTGTCAATACTGAGACTCAACATTCCCCCGTGCTTAAGTCATTCCATGTCCTCATGCAACATTGATCTTCAAAGTTTCACAATTGATGATACTCCTCACTCGATCAAGCATTCCCTGAAGTTAAGTCTTATCCAATCTGTTTTCAATCAAAGTTAGGATAAAGGGATGGATGTGACTCTAATATGATTATAGGATAGTGGCCAAGAGTTTTCATAATGACTTTGACTAATAGGCCCCCTTGGCTAGATTACCTTTAAAACAAAAGTGATATACGCTTAATTTAGATATCATTTGAAGAGAGGAACACATAAAAGAATACATCCCAATATTATTAACTTGTTTCTTATCCAAGTTTGTAGAGATGAAGCTCTTCTTGTTTAGGTAAGGTGAATTACATATAATGAGGATCCCACTTCTCATGCAAACCTAGTTATTTTAAAGATAGAACTCTAAAGTGGATACTTGAAGGTTCTTAAGAACATCATTTGAGAGATATAAAGGTCATCTCCTAGCCTTGATTTGATAATGATTGCTTCAAAATGATACCCAAGGGTTTATGTTCAGTTTTAAGTGTGCCACTTTATGTTTTTCAACTCCCTTTATCCGGCATAGCCCCGCTGCCAGTAGGCCTGTTCAGTACCCCGGTGGATTTACCTTAGTACCATACAAGCATGACCTCACTACCAGCAGGCCTATTCAGTACCCCTGTGGGTTTACTTGTATTTCTTGATACTTCCTTTTTATTATATTACTCAAAATATTCAGAATTATGTATACTGCTCATCGACAGTTTTAGACTATAAGGAAGGCAAGTGGTACGAGAGTGTTTTAGAGTTATTAGGCACATAATTAATTGTTTGCAATTATCCCAAGGGTGACATCATCCACATTCAACTTAAATCTCATTTATTCAATGTATAATGTAACGTCTTGGATAATGACTAAGAGGTCCATCTATTTAATCCTATTAGGGTTCTCATGAAAGTTCATTGTGGTTTTGCAAGGGCAGTCCACCACATGAGGTTTTCATCAATACCTTCAAAGAAAAACTTGTAAAGATAAACTTGGATAAAAACTTGTTTGAATCAACTAGCTTAGTATTAGACATAATGGTGTCACCACTTTTCAATGGATATTTCAATTAGCAATTACTTCTTCAAAATGATGAGGTAATAAGACAAGTGCACCCATTATCATATAGAGCTAAATGTGAAAATATCTTCTTAAAGGATAGCAAGGATGATTCATTTAGGGTTGAGTGTAGAAATGTAGGAGGAAGATGTACATGAGAGTAAAAACAATTCAACACGAGACTTAAATGATCCTTGATATAAAGAACATGAGTATATTAGCCCATACCTCTAATTACCTGAAGTGAAAACAATGTTAAGCACATGACAAAGATCATATCACTTTGGCTTCAGTACCAGATAAGTAATGGAGTAGGTTTCTGCAATACCAGAATAGATAGTATTGGAACAAAGTGACATGATGGATGATTTTTGCTCATTCATGACGACAACCACTTCACCAAGGAATTCAGTGATAATATATGAGGAGATATATACGAGGGCTTGCAAAATTTCATGGTAGGGAGTGTTCAATAATTGAGAGGAACCATATGTTTATTGCATAATTAGTCTAATTTCTTTTAGTAAAACGAAAAATGTTGATTTTATATGTCCTATTACTTGAAGCATTTAAATCAAGAAAAAAAAACTTTGAGTATAGGATAAGAGCTACCAACATCTCATTACCAGTACCAGATCACCTGAGTACCAGATGGACGCAGGGTTGTGCTTCAGTACCGGAATAGCGCAGAGTTGTGGTTCAGTACCAAAATATTGCAGACCTCCTCCTTTGGTACCATATGAGCGCACAGGTGACCATCAATACCAAATGAGCACAGTACTGGATGAGCACAGGAATGTTGTTCAGTACCGTATGAACGCAGACTTTCTCCTTTGGTACTGGATGAGCACAGAAATGACCATTAGTACCGGAATAGCCCAAACCTCCTCCCACATTACCAGATGAATGCATAGTTAAATATTGTTTGTAGTACCGGATGAACGCAATTCTGCAGTACCAGAATAGAATGGTACCAGAATTCTAGAAATGAATATCAAATCCCAGCACTGAACATGTTGACTTGGTCTCTCCAATGGAAGTTGCAAAATAATATAAAGGTTTCAGAAACCACTCCCCCATGCCTAAGGTTTTTCATGGCCTCATGCAAACAATTTGAGATGCTAAAAAAATGGTTGCTTAGAGAGTTGTGAACACCTGCTAAAAACAAACCAATAGAACTAATTAAAACTGGATTTTTATTCATGCTTAAAAACAAAAACTTTTAGGGAAAATGTCAAAAGTTGAATTATTATCTATGAATGAAATAGATTGGACTTAACATTTAGTTTCAACTGCTATTAAAATATCACTTAATCGATCATCCTTGTGAAATACCGGTCTTAAAATAGATAGGTAAATATAAAGCATGAATGCATCATTTTTAACAACTTTAAGGAAAAATAAGAATTTTGAAGAAATAGGTCATGAAGCACTCCCTTAAGTGTTATCTTCCGTTTACAAGGATGCCTTTTCTACTTTTGAAACCCTTCCAGCATTATGTGTACATTCAGAGGATGAAGAAATTCCCTTCTCATAAGATTCCAAACAAAATCATCTTAACTTTTAAAAAGAAATCTACTATAGGAACAAAAGATCTTAAACTAATTGCTTTATTAGCTTTTGACATTCTCATTTATGAAAAGTATGAAAGATAGGTTACATTGTACTTATGTGCAAAATTTATTTATTTATTTACCTATCCTACTCTAATTGAACAAAAGAAAATGACCTTCAAGTATAGGAATACTTCTAGTGAAGCCATGTGCGTAACAGGGTTAGAAATATATCCATACTCAGGTTTAAAAGATAAATTTTAATGCATATCGGAGTATGAAGGACCAACTTCTTTGATGATGAGATCAAGCAATAATGAAGAATATAAGAGTGGTGTGACCTAATAACTAATTGAAACCATATTTCAATAGGATCACTATATTCTTGTTTCTCTTCTTTGTTTAGGTCACATTGAATGTTCTCCTCTACCATGCTATGCAAATTATCCTCTTCAAGATGATTAGTCTTTAGAGTACATACATGATCTTCTGAGAAGCATGCTAAGGACTCCTCAATCTCAGGTTCTAGCAGTTTCTCTCCATTGAATGATTCTTCAGTCTCCTCTACAGGTTGGAAAGGGTGATCAACGGAGGCTTCTAGATCTTCTTGTGGATGTAGCTTATGGAAATCTTGTTTTTATATCACTTATGGAGAGGTGGATAGGTTCTTGACTGTTGTCAATATTTGTTCTTTTTGTGAGGCACAGATTGATCCCAGCTGCTACTAGGATGGAGAGAGTTCTTCCAAACTCTTGATCATCTTTGAGTCCTTTTTGTTGGTTTATGGGTCCTATTTCACACATGGATTAGTGTAGAGGGGGGGTTCGCACAGTGCCCAATTTATTATTTTTTAAATCCTAAGGAAATAAAAAGAAGCAAACTAAAAGAAAATGTAAGCAAACCAATTATATACTTGAAGCACCACCGTGCTACTAGGATCCTGCTGTCACCAAGTTATTTGTTCACACATGTTAGCATCTCTTCTCATATATATAAAAAAATGGCTAATGCTAATAAAACACAAATTCTAACTACTAAAAGGAAGAGGACAACCTAATTTTGGAGTAACCCCACTAAAGTGGATGCATGGGCTCTTCCCTCACATCTTACCGTCTTCTCTCTGCCCTTAGGTCGTCCTTAAAAGCACACCACACTTGCATGAAAATAAACATGCTTGCATGAAAAGAACCACACTTGCATGAAAGGAACAGTCAAGGCTTTGGAGAAATAAAAGCAACCTACCTATGCTATAATCCCTTTAGCACCTCCCCGGTAGCGGTGAAAAAATGTTGGGGCTAAATATATGCACTATTAATTCCCACATTAAATTATCAATCAGGGCTCGTAAGCTTCAGGTGCAGGTGCAAGAAACGCAGGATCAGAGCCTAGTCTAGCCTAATCTAAAGCTGACAAAACAATCTTCAAACCCACACTGCAGAAAATTAACACTAAGGATTCATCACTGAGACACAGGAATAACTTAGTGCTATAAAGGCTTAGATCACAATCTTTCATGCACTCAAGGTGATGTTCATGTGATTAATCGTGAGTAGCTTACTTAAGTTTCCTATCCTTCAATGGATTCCAGTGATGATTAAAAAGATAATATAATGGATAAAAACTAAGTAAAAGGAAATGAGATCTAAACTCAAACTTTGTCCTCAATCAAATGCAATGTACCAATGCCTTGAGTGAGAGGGTGTTGATTTGAATTTTATCTATTAAGAATCAATTTGTAAAATACAAATTAATTGCATAATGCAAATACAAAATATATGACTTTCAAACTAAACAATAATGCAAGAAGAAAAGAAACTAAATGTAATGCTAATATACAAAGAAAATAAAATATAGCAACACTTACCACTCTAAGGGGCCCTTCCCAGGAGGTTAGTGTTGCTAAAAAGACTCGGATCAAATGGAGATGGTGTCCAATGCTTCAACAACAATCAATTCTTCATTGAGATCAAAAACTTTGTTTTTACATGGCTAGTAACTCAAAGCTTTCTCACAAGAATAAATCTCTCCTTTACAAAACATTCATGAAACTAATGGCTCTTTCTCATAGCCATATGAGGCTTATTTATACATAAATAATCATTGAGAGGTGGATGGGACCGAATCCCAATGCTCATATTTCAAATTTACAATTTTAAACAAAATCCTCAAAAATCTGGGTTTTATTGCAATTTGGGCATATTCGAATTATGGAGCCACCCATATCTTTCCAACCAATTATAAATGTTAAAAATGGTTTATGGGTTCTGTAACTAGATGATATTCCTAAAAACCCATTTTTGTGTTTTGAAAGATATGCTCCCATGTGCACGAAAATCGAGGTGCAAGTTGGAAGTTTGAGTTTTGTTGCTAATTTTGGCAGAAACATTCCCCCTGAGATAAAATTCCACACGTGCGAGATGGGTGAATTATGCCCCACGTGCCTACATGAAAACATCATTCTAGACAAAACCCATGTACCCGATTTTCCTCTAGAATCTTTCCAAAATTTTGAATTATGTCTAGTACCATATTAGCACAGGCTGGTACTGGAATAGGTGGAGCCTTGGTACTGGAATAGACTGAGTACCGGATCATGATGCTTAAGAGTCAAAGTGATTAGGATCATACATAATCAATCATTGAATCAAATTAACTCAATAAAATTAAACAAATCATGTCTTAACCATAAGTCACCTCTCTATGCACATGATCAAGGTCATTAATTGTATTTATGGATGAAACAGTCAATTAGATACACATATCATAGGGAAAATTGACTCATACATAGATAATATAGGGTAATAGAAGTGTCAATATTGAGACTCAACAAGTCCCTCTGGCAGGAAAAGGACAACAAAGAACAACAGGAAAACAACACGACATTTTCCATGCTACTAAAAGATATTCAATAGTTCACTTCTAACACATGGCACATCCCAAGGGAGGTTATGTAGGAAAAATAGGGTATTGCAAAGTTCAAGGAATAATGATAGCATACATGGATCTAAGATACGAGGGATCCCAAGCGAGCATCACTGAATATGCAATACTGCGTGGACATGGAGGAGGTGGAGTGGATCATCAAATATTGGCATGCACAGTGGCAACAACCAATAACAATACCCACCACCAGGACATGTACAACATAGACTGTCAAGCCTAAAGACACAACTGAGGCATGCTCGTCAGTGCGAACAGGGAGTCCGGCTGGCCATACTCGGAAAACAACAACAATAATAGTGTCAAGTGGGAGCGTAATCCTGAAAAAACCAAGGAGAATGCCAAAAACAACACGAAGATGAAGCCAACCACAGGCTACAATGAAGAATCCAATAGAGGGTCAACAGAAAACAAGCCCAAGCACAACCAGTGGGGCACAACCCTCACAATCAACAAAGGAGATGACACAAGGAACATATGCGGGTGGGAAAAATAAGTATGATAAAGAGGAACCAGACATCACCCTCACTTGGGATGATGCAGAGCTCGTCGCGGACAAAGTCCAAGACAGGAGCAAGGAAGCAGTAAAAATAGTAGAGGCAAAGAGAGAGAAATTCATGGCCAAGTTGATAGAATTCCATGCGCACATACAAAAACTACGAGACCACGCAAAATATCAAGCCACCGCGCAACAACAAAAGGTAGTAGCCAATGCAGAAGCACCATGAAGAGACAGTATAATTTTTCTCCCAGTGCAGCGACAAATTTACCATCACGAGCAAAATGATCAGGATGTATTGGAAACAGAGCAAACACCACTGCAGAAGGTTGAAGAGATGTATATAATACTAGTGTAGATACACATGAAGGCTCTCTACGGACTACAAGTGAGTGTTATGAAGAAAGTGTAGTCCAGGGCCCGTACAGATGCCACCAACCTATAGGTGAGCGGAGGAGTCATGAAAATGCTCCAGATAACATGCGACCAACTGACTGCGGATAAATAAGAGAAGAAATATTGTGCGGACATGCTCGAGCAGAGAGTGACTGTAGCCTATGATATAATCCCAAATAGTGTGCAAATAGAAAAGCCCACTATAATGCAAAATATTGATCACATTTTGCAAACAATCGATCAATAGCAGAAGGAGATCGAAAACCTCAAGGAAAAAATCATTCCTACAAATCCCCTGGAGGTGAAAGAAAAAAGAAGGCAAGAGGCTACAGGACAGATGGACAAAATGGAAAGACAACTCATCATAGTTGTGGACTTTTTTTATAGGGAAGCGCAACTACGAACAACATTGGAGGAAGATGAAGAGGTCCAACACTGAGACCAGGAAGAAGGAAAGATAAGTGAAGCCATCAAGGGCCTCAAACAAAGGAAAAAAACAATGAATATCACCAATTGTATCAAGGGAGTACAAGACATGAATAAGTTGCAATCATAACTAATAGTTGGGAAGACACAGAAGAAGGAACGACAATCCCAAATGGAACCTCTCCAAGAGTTAGTTGCAAAGATTATTGCGCAGCCAAAGGAGGAAAAGAACAACATGGCACAAACACAGGAAAAATGCATAGAAATGATCTGGGAGGAGATCAAAGCACAAGTATTAGAAGCACTCACTGAAAAGGCCGCGCAAACCTAAACATGAGGAAGGGAACTTGCAGACAAGTTCCACACTCTAGAAATGATTGTTGAGTGAGTATGCGAAGCCTAGGTGGCTCGGGATGAGCCACATGTCAGTGTTGGGGGCCTATTCGGCAGATGCCCATTTTGGGGAAAAGGCTATTTTTGGAGAGAAAAGAACGAAGTGGGAGAAAGATAGCTGGAAGGAAAAGAAACATGTGCGAGGAAAGCATGTAAGGAGAGCATGAAAGGAAACCTAAATTCATTAGGGTTAGGGGTTTTGTAAGATATTTTAATGGTTGATAATCCAAGAATATGTATAAGTAAGTACCTAGGAGGTCTAGGGAAGGATGGATGGTCAGGGAGAGTTCAAAGGCTCTAACATGTAAGAGAGGATTGTTTTGTGAAGAGTTTGTAAGAGCTATAACATTTTGTAAGTTGTGGAGCTAAAGGAGAGTCGAGCAACTCGGTCCTAAGGGTTATATCGTAGGCTGAGGAGCCTGGTGCGATCTAGTAAACCTCATAGGGATCAAGAAGCCCGTTGAGATTGTAACACCAAAGACTGTAAGTGTGTGCGATGTGATATATTGCAGAAACATAATAAAAGAGCCTGAGAGACAAATATTTGTGGATGTAACCTAGGAGGAGGTGAACCACAGTAGATCATGTGTTATGTGGATTGATAATTTTTTATTCCTTTATTGTCAATGATTAGCTGTTAGAAAAATACATGAATGACTTAGTTAGAACTTTGGTTTGCATGTATGAATGATGGAATAGTTAATATGATGAGGGAAATGACTAATGAATGAATATCATAGAGTACAATCACAGATCCCTACTCACTCCCAGGCTGCAAGCACTTGAGCATTGCAGCCACCCATAGAATTATCTTGGGTGAGACTGCGCAATGCATCGTGTGTATTGCGTTGCCTTCTAGTTTACCAGGGGGGTCGATAGCTTTATAAGGGCTTTGCTGAAAACTTGTTCAAATCTAAGCCTGGGTCAACTTATGACATTAAATTAAGATCATAGTAGATAAAGTAGATAACCAACAATAATCCATCATATATTATCATATCTCAGACTGGTTTCCATGAATTTTTTCTTTCAAATCGAGAGTTATACAAGAGAAACAATGACAAAAGAAGACCAGGAATCGAGCAACAACAATCTAACAACTCTCAATAATAACACTAGATCTCATAGGTATCTCATCCTATTTTCAATTAGGCACACCAATAGTGATAGTATTTAAGAAATTGCAATAGAGAGAATCAACCATTAGCCCTTTCCCATTACATTTTTCCCAATTTGTATCATTCCCTTGGCTATTTCTTTATTTTGCTTCTATTGTTTCTTGATTTGTTTTTGATGCTTTCCCTCTTTGTATTTTCCTACACTCAAATATTTTAAACCTTTTCGCTTCTTTCTCCAACTGGCATTTAATCTATATGCACTGTTGGCATGATTTCATTTATTTTTCCGCCACTTAGATTTCTCATTGATATGCTCTATTGTTTCACAAAACTTTAGTATTTCTGTAAAAATGGGTGGTCTTCAAAATTGAGGGGCCAACAAATCCCCAACCCATGACACTAAATATTTTTTTCTAGTGGAAACATATTGGTTAACCAAAGATATGGTGGCCCGAGAAGTGGCTCAATAGCAGGAAGAAAACAGAACCACCGTGCATGCCGTCTGAATTCTTGAGGCTAAATTGATCTTTTCTGTAAAGCTCAATTTGGGATTCATTTCTAGGAAAGGAAAATGGGATACCAGGGTGAATATCATCTTCTGCTTACTCTTCTATATATGATTCATGGGTGAATGGATGAATGTGCATAATGGATCCCAAAGGTATGGTTTTTTATGTTGGTAGTTATAAATAGTATAATAGATAACTTGTTGATTTTCTCCTTCTTATATTTAATCATTAGATGGAATTATTACATAAATCCCACCACTATTCTGAATAAGAAAATTAGTTTGTGAGTAAAATAGTTTAAAAATATATAGGAAAATCTTTCCTAAAATATAAAAAGACACATGAAAACTTCAATTTTTTTTAAAATATTCTTGAAATCTTTATTTTTTCTTAAAAAAATTTAAGTGTTTTTTACAACCAACGTATTCAATTAAAAAACAACTATATAAAAATTACTTAATTTTATAATCCTTAATTTAACTGTGTAGTAAAAAAGTTTGGCGCTCAAAAAAACTATTTTTAAATATATCATACCATTTTGTAGAATCAAAGAATAAATATATGTAAGAAAGGGTTTTAAAAAGTTTAAAATTTCCAAGATGACTTAATGAATATATCATGCATTTTGAAAGACAAAAGCACAAAAATATTATCCTTTATTTAAAATATATGAAAAAATGATGCATCCAGGTTTAGGAATAATCACAAGAGTTAAGAGTTAATTCTTATTCTTTGAAAGAAAAAAGCACAAAAGTATTATCATTTACTTAAAATATATGAAAAAATAATGCATTCAAGTTTTGGAATAATCACAAGAGTTAATTCTTATTCTTTTTCACTTGGGGCAAATATTGTAAGACAATAAATTTATTGGTCATGCAGCTTCATTATTATTGCAGTGTTGGGTGGAGAGTTTTTCTCAAAGGAATGCTTCCATACTTTTACGAAGTTGCCCACATTTTGTTAATTAAAATTCATATACCAATAACATCAATGGTTAGACTTTCCGTCATGATAGCATACTTTTATGAACATGACCACGTTTTGTTAATTAAAAGTCACATACTGATATATCAATATGATCTATTGTTTTATTATTATTCTATGGTTTGTTAATTGACATTTAGTATTTTCTCTGACCACTTGATGTACTATGAAACTAATACATTCTCATGGATGTGGAAAGTGGTGGATGGTGTATGGGGTAGGTGGTGTAAAGAGTCGACGGTGTAGGGTGAATACATGTCGTGGACATAGTGGAGGGTGGGTGGAGTGGAGGGGGATGGGAAAAGGTGGGGTGGAGGGTGGAAGAGAGATGGTCGAGTGGGGTCCGAAAGGGAATAAGAGAGAAGGTGGGGTGGGGTGGCGTGTGGTAATGGAAAATTAAGAGGAGGAGGTTGGAGTGGAGGGTAGAGGGAGATGGAAGGAGGGAGTGGTGGAGGGTAGGTTTGAGTAGGGAAGAGTGGAGCAAGTGGTGAAGGAGATATAGAAGAATGGAATAGGGTAAAGGAGGAACGGAGGGAGGTAGAAACAATTATTGGTGAAAGTGGAGTCTAAGGGTGGGAATAATGGAGTAGGGTGGTAGAAAACTATGGTAGAGAAGTGGGAATAATGGAGTAGGGTGGTAGAAAACTATGGTAGAGAAGTTGTTGGTGGTGGTGGTAAAAGAGAATATTCAATTCATTTTTTTTTAATATATATATATATATATATATATATATATAAAATAAATATCATTGTTTTTAAATTCAAATATGTATGTTTTTTTAATAATTTTGACATAAACACAATAAAATTAGAATGTTTTCAATTTGTTTCACTACAGTTTTTGTATTTGAAAACAACTTAACCCAAAATTAATTTACACACACATAAGAAATTGATTTTTTTTATAAAAGAAGTCACTAAGGCCACAACTTGTTCAATGTGATGCTTTGTTGTTTTCCATGTTGAACCACAAACACATTTTGTATAAAGATATTGATTTACAAAACTATACCAATCAATGTGAACATCTTATTTAAATGGCATCCACATATTGAGTACAACAAAAGGATACATGAACAAAGATGAATATGACTTTGAAAGGTTATAGCCCATATTTTAAAAGTTGCCACTCCCAATGTTGTAAACCTAGAGCAAGAGAAAGTGAGGTTGAGCCTAGAAATCCAAACATTGTACTACTTCAATGGCAGAGGAAGGAGTTAATGTCAATATATGAGAGATATCCCATCAGATGAAAAATATACAATATTGGATTCCATCCTAAAATGGAATATTAGCCTCAAATGAGATGCCTATATCACCTAAGATGAAAAAATCTAGTCTATATGTCGGGGATGTATACCAATCCTTTCCTTGGGGACTAGTGCAAGGAATAACTACATACAAATCACTTATGTTTGTTGGGATATAATAAAAGGACATTGTAGATGGAGGGTCAAAAGTTAACATAAAAATGACCCAAATTGTGAATAAGTAGGGAGTACACCAGTTAAGGAAATTCTTATTTATGATTAAGGTGGTGGATCAAAGAATGATCCATTTGATGGCAATATCCATAGTTGCACCAAACTCTATCAAATGATTTAATTTGTGAATTTCAAAGTCTCTAATAATCCACATGAAACCAAAACCTAAGTGTCTATTTAGGATG
Organism: Picea engelmannii; assembly: GCA_009831015.1. Lineage (NCBI taxonomy): Eukaryota > Viridiplantae > Streptophyta > Pinopsida > Pinales > Pinaceae > Picea > Picea engelmannii. The sequence continues at coordinate 819,697 of ML781236.1, forward strand.
CCATGTAATTAATATATTAAAGTCCAACAATACAATGGAGTATGATATACTCCTTACCAGTGGAAATGATACCTGAATAATGGATCCAAATAATGGAAAGACTAGTCCAATGCGAAAGCAACCTCTTTAACCAACTAATAACTGAAAAAACAAGGTTCGAGAGAAAAATTATAGTAGCAAACCAATAATATTTACTATAAATAGTGTCATCCATGTGAGAACCCAATGTTGTCTTCAGCAACTAGATTTTGAAATCACTAGATTTGATGGTTAGAGTGGATCAATAGGAACCATTCAAACGTGAACATGATGGTAAATTTAGTAGTTAACTCTAAATAGTAGATAACAACTATACATGCATATTAAAGCTAATTACACATGTGCACACACACTCAAGCACACGCACACACACACATACCATGAAATCATTGATCCTTTCGAGTTTCTAGGTAGCAACTTGAATTACATAGTAATATAGATATGCACTGAACCAAAAATCAAGAACTCTTGAGGATATCATTCACCTCCAATTGGGTATTTTGGCATCAATTGGATTTTTTTAGCACTAGTTATGGTTCTAAAAGCCCTAAACATGGTCATGGGAGGAAAATTAGGCCTTATGATCTAAAAAAGTCTTTCATGCATCCTACGACAATAACAATACCTAAAGCAACAACACATGAACTATTAATGGTCTTCCAATTACCTAGGAATAGTAATGATTCTTTGGGGTCCCTTGCATAATCCATGATATTTATTAGTAATTTTTAAAGGTCATCATCCCATGGATCCTACTCCCAACTACTCACCCAAGATACACTAACCATAAAATCCATCCCCATATACCACTCATTGGAAAATATTTTCTTCTGTAGGGTATTTATTGTTGTTTAGGACCTTGTGCATGCCCCATGAGATATTAAATAATTTTTGGGGCCTATGCCCTAAGCTTCTGGAATTGAAAATTCCATGATGCCATGATACCCATCCATTCTACTTTAAATTACAAATATAGGCATATATACCACTTATGGGGAACATTTTTTTATACAATGCATTTATGGTAGTCTAGGGCCATGTGCATGAGAAATGATCATTCGAGGAAACTCCTAGGACCTATGTATGTAGGTTTTGGTCATAAACCGTGGCCTATACCCAAGACCCATCCTTTCCATATAAAATCTAAAACCCCTAACCATATCCTTATTGTAGGTGAAAAGTTACATCTTCATACTTAAACAATGACCTAACCTACATGACCCATGAATGTTATCCTAAACATAAAAGTTGATCTTAGCTCAAACGTCTAGGAAAATGATTCCCTTTATAGTGACTTTGTGCTAGTTTTAGGCCATATGCATGTCTTGTGATCTGCAAACAAAATTATTTGAGCCCATTTGCCTAGTTTTGCATCACAAAACTATAAATATAAAGCCAAGACTCATACATGGTCCAACAATCATTAGAATAATTCCCATATCTGACTTGAAAACCAAGTATTCCATTTATAGGTCCATTGAGATGATTTAGGGATATGCAGATGGGCCATGAACACTAAAAAAAAATTAGGCAATAATTTTTCATGTTCTAGCTCTAAACCATGCTCTAGGAAATAAGACCATCCATAAAAAGTTGAAATGGTCAAAGTTCATGCACTAGGAATCTAAGTATTACTTCCCTCACATTAGTCAAAGAAAAAGATAGAAAAACAAAGTGTGAAATTCCAAGGAAACTCTAACATATTTGATGTTGTTGGCACTATACAATATTCATATCTCCCTCATGACATACTAGGTGGAAGGAAGTGAAGACACTCTCTCAACATGCATTAAATGTTTGAATATGTAGACACCTACACTAATCCCAAAACCACCATATTTATTTTCACCAACTTCGTCACCATCATTAGCACTAATTTACTAATCATCTTAGATTCATTAGCACTAATTTACTCATCATATTATATTTGGTATACATGGGATAGTTAAAATTTTGAACCTCTTATGGATTTACACCACACCAAAATCTCATTTCAATAACACATAAAAAATAATTAGCAATTCCTTATGCCATTTTGAGTTATTAAGAACATCTATTCATTTCTATATGCCACGAAAGTGCATGTGTTATGGAAGAGTTTTTTTTCATATGTAAGAAAAATGTAAGAAAAAATCATACTTGTTTTGGTGAAGTAAAAATTATTTTATTTAAAAAAAAAGTTGTATCTATTTTGGTGACGTAGAATGTGTATGCAATGTCATGACCTAGCCCATATGTCAAATGAATTTTTATCTTGAACTTCCTTACATCTAGCTTATAAAAACGTGTTATTGTTCTACATTTTGATAACATGAGTGAGTTTTTTAAATGTTGAATTTCATTTAAAAGCTCCACTAACTTTGTGCATCCAACCACAAAAATCATCCAAAACCAAACAATAGATATATAAAAAGGGAACCAAAAGAACGGGGTATGTGCAAGCTAATGATGGTCTCTCATGATGCGTTAGTGGAAATACAAACATGGAAATATAATAACCTATTAACTTGGAGGGATTATTCAAGGTACTTTTACAATAAATTTGAATATTGTGTAAGAAGATGAAATGTAGGAAATTGAATTAACTTTCTGAATATACAACTTTTGTTCATATAAATTGTGAATGACTATGTGAAATTTGATTTTTTATAAAAGTGGTATGTTATTTTTCCGTCAAAATATAAGGTATATGTTTTTGTTCATGCAGGTGTTCAGTACCTTAACGATGAAATTTCATTCCAAAACCTTGTATAATTGTAGAGAACCCATTTTCCTAGTGTGATGTGTTTTTTGGAAATTTATAATATTAATTTTATATATTTTTTAAATTATGAAACTCAATATATCCTTAAAATTATAATGTCTTTTGTTTGTGCAGGATAAGAGGGTCTTAACATGATCAAAATATTTTTTTTTTTTTGAGATCAATATATCGACTTTTTCTAGTGTGGCATATAACTCATTTTAGAAATGGTTAAGCCAACAAAAAATTATAGAAGAAATAAGAGAGGTATGCATTCTAGGATTTTGATATATGCGAAGAAAAAAATGTATTAAAAATAGTAAACAATATTAATTTAAAAAATAAATAAACGATATATTTGCAATCTGCATAGCCGACTCTATCTATGTTTGTAGTTTCATAAAAAAATGAATTGTATATCCTATATAAAAATAACATAAAAAAATATATATAGAGAGAGGTATTCACAAAAATCGTGGATTTTATCAATTTGCAGATTCAACCACTAGGTTTTTCATCCGAAACCTAACTCCAATGAAACCAATTCAACACACACATACTCTAAAATTGTCAATCCCACCCCAAAAAATTTAAATTCAAAATAACATGCACGTGTTCTTAATAGTATGCATGTTCTCTAGGAACACACACACATTCCATATAGTGCACATGCGCTCTAGGAATGTGCATTCATTCCTAAGAGTGCACATGCACTCTTATATCCTACTTGTTATTTTCCAGTCCTCTCTCTCTCTCTCTCTCTCTCTCTCTCTCTCCTACCTCTACTCCTCTCTCCCCCACACTTTGAATCACCCTCCCTCTCTCTCCCCTACTCTCCCCACTTTGTCTCTTTACCTCTCTCTACCCCCTTTCCCTCTCTATGCCCCCCTTCCTCTCACACTCTCTCTTTGTATCCCTCTCTCTCTCCCTCTCACACTCCTATATAGGGTAATACGTAGACATGGAAAGACCTAGATATGGAAATACCTAGACATCACAAGGCATGGAAAGACCTAGACCTTGCATTTCCATCCATCACACTCTTGCACACACTTCCTCTCTATTCCCCCCTCTTTTGTCTCTCTCTCTACTCT
>ML781237.1:0-21979 GCA_009831015.1 Picea engelmannii
TGACAACCTTAAAGCACGTCGAAAATCCGATGTTATTGGGACTAATTTTAAAAAAAAAAACAATAAAATTTTGGTTTTTTTTTTTTTTAAACGACAAAAAAAATGATTTTATCACAATCGTCGTAATAGTTCGTCGATTTTTTAGCCTATATGTAATAGTGATAATATAGATATGTATTTACTTAGTCATATGGTGACTTAAAATCTTACAAGGGTGACAAATTCAACACACTTTACCCTTGAAGGAGGATACCAAATATTTTCGAAAAAAGTTGAGATAGATAAATCCAAAGTTGGATCCCCTTATTCAAAAAAAGTTGCAAAAGTCGCTTGAAGCTAAAGCACCTAAAAGTCATTCAACTTGGGTATCCAACCTTGTAGTGGTGAGAAAGAAAATTGGTGAGATTAGACTTTGTGTTGATTTCATAAACCTAAATGTATCATCTTAGAAAAATAATTATCCATTGCCAAACATGGAGCATTTGTTGCAAATAATCACAAGATTGGTAATGATGTCATTATTGGATGGATTTTAGGTTACAATCAATTGTGGGTAAACAAAGATGATTGACATAAAACTACATTTACCACACCTTGGGGCACATTTTGAATACTTAAGAATGGCTTTTGGCTTACTCGACATAGGTGCCACTTTCCAAAGAGACATAGATTATGCATTTAAAGATCTTATGGGAAAGATAATTGAGATATATCAAGATGATCTAACTGTGTTTTCAAAGGAAAGGATATATCATATTGAACATCTTAGGAAAGTATTTGAAAGATGTCGCAAGTATGGAATATCATTGAACCCAAAGAAGTCCATATTTGAAGTTCTTGAAGGAAAGCTTCTTGGACACATAGTTTCAAAGGATGGGGTAAAGGTGGACCCAAAAAGGATTGAGGGTATTAAAGCAATCCCTTTACCTAGAAACAAGAAAGTTCTACAATCATTTTTTGGAAAAATCAACTCTATCCAAATATTTATCCCAAACTTTTCCAAAATAACCAAACCCATATCCAAGTTTCTTAAGAAATATGTGGATTTAAAATGGGATGAAGAAGGAAAGTTAGCATTTGAGGCCATCAAAGACGCAATTGTGAAATCCCTCATGCCAGTAAGTCCTTATTATTCAAAGGATTCCTAAATCTTCTCTTTCACTTCTAAAGACACCATTGTGGGTGTTTTGCTTCAAAAGAAAGATAAAGGTGAAGAAAAAATCATAGCTTTCATGAGTAAGACTCTTTAGAGATGTCAAGCTTAAGTATGCCATTATGGAGAAACAATCTTATGCTCTAGTCAAGTCATTTAATCATTTTAGGACATATGTAGGATATCCACGGATAGTTACCTATGTTCCACACTCAATAGTAAAAGATATATTGACTCAACAAGATTGCTTAGGAGTTAGCTGGAAATGGGTGGCTAAGATTCAAGAGTATGATTTGGAAACTAAGCCTACCAAGTTAATCAAGGGCCAAGGATTATCCCAAATGGTGGCTAAAGGAAATGAAGTAGCTCTCAGAATGAAAGAAGAACCTTACCCTATGATATCTGTGGTGATAGAAGAATTGGAACAACATAATTGGTATGTTGATATCATTCACTATCTTCGGAACCTTACAAGTCTGGACCACCTAGCAAATCGTAAAAGAAGAGTGTTTAGATTAAAGACCTCTAAATTTTGCTTCATTAGTCAAGGTCTAGGATGGAGAAATCCTAAGGGATTAATCTTCAAATGTGTAGACCTCGAAGAAAATATAAGGAGTTAATGGATGAATTCCATAAGGAGATATGTGGTGGAGATCATGCACCAAGAACCACCACTCACAAGATTTTCAGAGGTGGCTATTATTGTTGAGTATATTTTTAGATGTCCACAAATTTGTGAGATCGTGTCAACCTTGTCAACTCTTTACAAGGAAACAAAAGCCAATCATAGTAGAGGTGTCCTTTGAATAACGGATACTTGACTTCATAGGAGAATTCAAAGATAATTTTGGTAATGGGCATAAATGGATCCTCACAGCCACCAATTACTTCACGAAGTGGTTTGAAGCCATACAAATTAAGAGGGCCACTGACAAGGTAGCCATGAAACTTCTAGAAGAGATGATCATCACTCATTTTGGAGTGCCAACAAAGATTATCACCAATATTTCCAAAGCTTTCAGTGCTTTAGAATTATCAACCTTTTGTTTCTACTATGGCATTGCACTATCCCATTGCTCCAATTGTTACCCTCAAGGAAATGGTCTTACGGAATTAAGCAATAAGGATTTGATGACCATCATTAAGAAGATGGTGGGGGATAACAAGAAAAATTGGGATAGTAAGATCAAGTATGCTCTATGGGATAATAGAATAACCAAGAAATATTCCACTAGAAAAATCCCATTTGAGCTAGTCTACAGGATGGAAATAACTTTGTCAGTTCATTTGAAGATCTCGGTCTACAATATAATATAGTAGTTTTCATCCGATCAAGATGTAGTTCAAAACATAATCAATAGCTTATCAAGCTTGACGAGAATCGAGGACGTGCCTTTGATCATCTTGATAATAATTAAAAGAAGGTAAAGACAAAGTTTGAAAGGAAGGCTCACCTAAGGAGTTTTCATAAGGGATATATTGTTTTCATGTGAAACTAAAGGATTGAAAAAACAAGTAAACATGGTAAGTTTGAAAGCCTTTGTTTGGGACCTTATAGAATTGAAGAAATTGCAGGTAATAATTATTTCTATCTTAGTCATTTGGATGGTCAAAGATTGCACCTGCCTGTGAACTGGAAAATTCTAAAAATGTTCTAATATCTAATGCCATAGGGCATCCTTGTAAAATAGTAAGTTTCTTAGCCTTGTTTTACTTTTGTGTTTTATTTACTTTATTGATTTATGCATTTTTATTTTGTTTTAGAATCAAGTAATATGATGCTCACATGTAAGCATTTTCTCTAAGATATGGTGCTACTAACTTGTCATTGGTTCCATTCCACTTACGCATGGATTTATTTCTATCTAAGGGAAGGTCAAGGAACTTGTATATTCACCCCTCCCCTGTATTTGACATCCATATAGTGAGAATATTTTAGGTTAATAGGTATTTTGCAAATTCAAGAGTTCTCGTGCACTCTCAAGATGAGCACATGTCCCCGAGTTGGAGCCAGTTGTTACACGCTAGATTAACTTAAGTGCACCTCAAATTTTTTTCACCAAATGTGACCTACCATATGAGTATATTTTCTGCCTATATTGATAATTTTAGAGCTCAGTGTACCATGATCAAATGTGTCGCCATGATGCTTTGTATCATGATCAACCAAAATTATGACCATTTTGTACTCATGTATCATATTTGACCATGCTAAGATGATCTATGTAAAAGTGTTTTTTCCTAGGTGGTAGTTCTAGACCCTTATGGTTGGTCATGGCTCGTCCTCTTAGTACCCATTTCAAGACATTCCTTGCTCTTATGACTTAGTTGACTGCCCCTTGGAAGTCTTTAAGTTGATCCCAAGTAACCCTATATGTCCTCGATAGGTACGCGAGGGTCTTGGGATGGATCTACTAGAACATATGACCCAAAGAACCTCTAACTTTTTTCACTCCACTCTATGTAAAAGTGTTGTTCATGTTGTAAAGGTTTCCATACCTATGCCTAAGCATGGATCCCCTTTATGTATTTGTCGCACTTTTTCCATGGACTCTTGGATATGACTCTACAGTTGCTTGTGATGGGACAGTTCCCATTGCAGATTTATAGATCTTGAGGCAATTCAAAGATCCCATGGCACTAGTCACATTTCCCAAGACACTTTGGGGGTATTTCTACATGAATGGGTCCCCTCTCGACATGCCATATCCTAGATCCTTGAGTGCTCTCTTCATTAATCCATTTGGAGACATCTTTTTACTTGATTTGAGGGTCGAACTCTTTGGAGAATCATTCTACTAGTCATTTAGGCATGAGTGGACACTTTTTTACTAGGAGAGAGTCCTTTCATGTTTTGTGTAGGTTGCTTGTACAATGTGAGGATTTTGTTTCACCTTGGAGACTTCGCAAGTTGATGTTGGAGATTATTCGAAGGATTTGTCCTCTTTTTGGACCTCATTTACCCCACACATATGGTTGTTCCATGCTTTGAGGCTAGACATTGGCATCTTGATGGACTTTTCTTCATTGGAGGAGCATCTTACCATGTTTTGAGGGTCTCCCCTCGCACTTGGGAGAGACATTGAGGATTTTTGGACTCTATCGACCTCCTTTGTTGGACAGCCTCCTCTTAGAGGAGTTATTGTACATGTGGCAAATCTTTATTGTATTTTAGCTTAGTCTCTTTTAGTTAATTAGAAGGCAAGACAAATTTGTAGTTCTCTTAGGCTAGATCTAAGGAGATAGAAAATAGTATTGAATGAGAAGGATGATGAAGCCTCCTCTATAAATAGAGACTCCTCCTCTCATTCCAATTCATTGTTGTTGTTGGCTACTTCTTTGGGAATACAATTTTGTTGAATATCTACCGATTGAGGTATTGGTGTCAATTCTTGGAGTTCTTCTCTCTTGATTTACTTTGGTGCATTAAATATGTGTTGTGTTTTCTCAATACTACTACAAGATTTCAAGATCAATTTATTTGAAAGGTAAGACTACCGCTTGGAGGGAAGATATTTTAGGGTAAATTCCTTCTTCCTTTGTTAGTTTGGAAAGTGTTCAATTCCTTTCTTTGTTTCTCCTTTGGATCCCTAGCAAAGGCATTTAGTATTTTTATCAAACTATAGTTGATCTTGTTGGTGAAGGTACTTCCTTTGGAAACCCCTTCTTATAGGGCCTTGGTCTACATATCTTATCTTGATTAGATAGGATATTAATTTACTCGTAGGGCTCTAGTCTCTTAGCCATAATCCATTAAAATATGATACATCAATTTTAAGAGGGGCATACTTCGTGACCCCATAAGCCTTAGTTGGAATAATGCAGCACTTCCTTCTCCCAACAACCAACCAAATAAAACAAAATTTAAATCTTTTATTTTTGTTTAGAAAGAAATATAATGGAAAAACAAAGAAAATTCATAATTTAGATTTATTTCCTAGTCTATTGCAAAATTTATTGTTTATTCTATTTTCTAGACTAGTTTATTAAGGGTTTGTGCTTCATTTCTTATCTATAAACCCTAAAGAGGCAAATCAACCCAATAGTATTGTGCTTCAAAGATTTAATTATTTTGTTTTGGATTGGTTTTAAGGATTTCTCAAATCTGAAAATTGCGTAACAAAAATAAAAATTAGATTTGAGGAAACCCTAGAACTAGGTTTTATGCTTAAAAGTTCATTTACATATAGACCTAGCTTCTACTTCATTAACTAGAATATTGCTACATATTTATCTTACATTCCTAGTAGTGAATTTCATTTCCAAGTTGTTTCTAAGTGCATATAATTCATTTAGAGATTGTTTGGGTGAATTATAATGCTAGCTTTGGATACCATAAGAGGGAATTCACTCTTTTTTTTAAGTTCTATTTTATTACATTAATATATCTGTTGTGTTTGATTCTAACATCTTGGGTTGTTTATTTGTTGCATATCTCAAACCCTAGCTAAAAGGTCCAAGACATCTTTCTCTTGGACAGTTTATTCTTCACTCTAAATCTGGAATTCTGCATTATTTATCATTAAAACATATTTACAAGTGTGGGACAGCCTTGAGCTGGTCCTCATTTCAGTTTATGATTGATTGGCACCCAAAGCACACATTGCACCATCAATTTATGCTAACCAATTTCATTACTAAGTGCTCAAAGCAGCTTAAGGTGGTTTGTTTCAAGTAGCCTCTTGTAGGTTTCATTTATGGTCCATATTTCAGCTTATGATTGATTGGTACCTAAAGCACACATTGCATCATCAATTTATGATAACCAATTTCATTCCAAGTGCTCCAAAGTAGCTTAAAGTGGTTTGTTTCAAGTAGCCTCTTCTAAGTTTCATTTATTAGACTCATTATCATCTTAATGCAAATCTTAAGTCTCTACATCAGATTTGGCACACACATCTACTAGATCCTAACTATTTTCTCTTAAATGGATAGTTTGTGGTTTTATGCTATTGATCTTGCATTAGTATCTGAAAGCACATTTAATTACTTGTTGGATCATTGTTGGATCATTGTACTTGCATTTTTACACATATTGTGGATTCATTGAAGTAAATCATAAGCTTGCATAGTTTTAATTCACTAAAAATATTTACTTATAGATCTATCATTGATAGATAGGAATACCCCCCTTGACCTTTGGAACTGGCTTAAAGTGAAAGGGATATTGTGTTTAGGTGACAATTGTGCAATTCCCATCTTGTTGCCCCAAGGTAGTACCTGTGGTTGGACTATCCACTAGGGTGCTAGTTTTGGTGGTAATAGGTGGAAAGCAAGTTTTCGGTTGTTTTTTTAGGATTGAGGAACAATAGTTGTACAGTGCATCTATGAAATGTTGAAAAATGCATCTGCAAAATATACTCTTTTATGTATAATAAAAAGTTATAATATATTTCCAAGGAAAAAAAAATAGCCACATACCTTTTTTTGGCGTAACTTATTTGTTAAGCGCATATGTTGAGTCTCCTTTATGTTGCACATTTTGAAAAGATATTCAATTTATTTCCATTAGGTGGATTCTAATTCGGCAAAGAATGAAACATATTCATCACAACCAAAATTCTCCACACTATAATTCATAACTTCAAATTTTTTCAACACATATATCTCATACACCCTTAACCCAATTCTGAGTGACTGTTTTCTTTCCATTTTTTTTAATGGAGATTCCATTATATTCTTCATAGTTGCAAAAATCTGGGTGCTCTTCCCAAGTATGAATGAGAAAGGTTTAGATTTGGATGCCTATCTTATGAATATGAAATAATCAAAATGCTTTTTAGCTGACTGTTAGGGGTAATTTCACCCAAACTATGCATGACTAAACTTTAACCACTTGGATTTGGAAAAAAAAACTTATATTTTTTGTACATGCCTCTTCTTTTGAAGCATAATCATTGAAAGAAGATACTCACAGGTGGACTCTTCCAGTCTAGGTCAATCTCAATTAAGTTATAATTTGACCACAGTATTCGATGAGTATAACTAACTTTGACCATTTTATATATTTCTTTTACATTGAACTAATTTAAGTATTTTTTTAATTAGTAGAATTTTCTCCCCAGCATTCCCAAAATTCAAACCATATTCTTATTCAATAGCATTCCTAACCATAAAAAGTTTGTTAATTTGCACTTTGACTTGCCTCGACAGCTATGCTTCTAATAGAGCCATATACCCTTTATAGAATCCATCCATCTACCATAACCTCCACACCTCCACATGGCTATCTGATGCATATGTGTTTTCTCCTTCAACTCCATGCATTCTTGGCCTCACAATCACCTCAATATGCTTCCCACAAGTTTTCCATGGTCTCATCCTTCTACAAGCATCAAGCATCTCTTGGACAGTTTTGATCACATGCCATAGTAGGAAAAACACCCATATGGTTTTCCAATAATCATCAAACCAGTCTCTCACTTCTCAAATATCACTTGATGCAAGCCCTTCACCAATTTGTGAGGAAAAAGATAAACCATACATTGTCAATAGGAGATGAATCTTAAAACTAGTGAGACTAACTGAAAAATAACTCCTTATTAGAGAAACAGTGGTGGAATGATTACGAAGAATTTATATGTACGTAGACCTATATAAAGCCTAAAGGACTATCTCAATAGGTTGAACCATCTGCCCAATGTATGTCGCCAACCAACAGAGAGGCCATAGGTCACAGGTTCAAATCTAGTCAAGTCCCCCGACCGCCACAGTGATCGGCAGTAGCACTACCCCATGTCTAAACATTCTGAAGGAAAGGAGGAGATCCCACGAGGTTTTCCTCCGCAAAAAAATATATGTAAACCTACATCTCCTTCTACTCTACCTAGCCCAACAATCATCGAGGATCTGCTAGTTCCACTCCAATCATGCAATCAACTCTGGTTCTCAGTAATATCGATCCCCTATAATAACTCCTTTAGGAATGTCTAGCACAATGCAAGTCTCCGTTATCTTGGCCCTTCTTATCAAGCACAGAGCCTATTCCCAGCGAAGGTTGAATGACTTTAATGCATCCATATGAATCCCATTTATGATGGACGACTCTAGAAACAACTAATAGCTAGTTTTGGACATGACTCCCACTTCAGCTAATTTGCATTTTAGAGATCCAACAAGCTCTATTCGTTCCCTATTATCTGCAACATGGTCAGAAAATGGACATAATAGTGACCAAAACTAGTTGAATCTCTTGGTCCATGGATGGATGCTATTGCAAATAGTGGCCATAGTGGTGGAACTAGCCAACGCACAATATATTGTTCTGTTGGCTTATTGTCTTTTCAGTGTGTAGAGTATGTCGTTAACGGTAAGAAATGCATAATCATTCCTTCATGTTTACCTGCGTGAAAGCACATTCATACCTTCATTACCCTGGGTAGGAAGCCACAAAACAGACAATGAGGATGAGTTTGTAAGCATTAAATACAAAATAATTACATTGAACATTGAACACATGTTGCAATTGTTCTAGAACAAATTACATAACCATGTGAGCACCCAAGCATGTAGCTGCCTCGTATAAACACGTCCAATGTCTGAGAAGCTGAAAAACTATAGATATGACTTGATTCTATAAATAATGAAGATTAGACAGGTAGATAGAGGTAACATAAACCTTTAGTAACAAACAAATGAGTGTGCCTCCAAAATATGATAGCACATTATAATGCCACAGGCAACAACGTCTCTCATAACGGTCTGCAGGCTAACTATTAAGTGGAAATGCTGTAGTCACTTCGTTTTGATGTACTTCTAAAAGCTGGAATTTCACTATATTAACTTCATTTTGTGGTACAACATTGCCATCTCTCGCTCTATTACTATTCAAGAAGTTTGAAGGAATCTTTGAATCATTGACAAAAAAACAAAATACGATTCAAGGTTGATGGAGGTACGATACCAAAATTTAGTTTGTATGTGATATTTCTCAATATACTGAATTTTACAAAATGTTCCATGTCAAGAAAAGGAGCCCTTGTGTCTGAATAATTTTCAATTTGATGTTCTTGTGTGCCACGCACAATGCACTATGCACTTTCTTTGATGTGTCTGTAGTTCCTTTCCAACTGTCATCATGGGTCAGAATCTACATTTACCATTTACAATAGCATTTGCACATTTTTCTGCCTTAACTCGGGACCAACACTAGGCAATCCCTTTCTTTTCACATGCCAAATTGCCAACTGGCAGGTCAAGTTGGTTGCAAATGTATCCAAGGATGTATTTCAGCAACACATCCTTAGCCCTCGATGTCACAGCTGCATTATTCAAAAAGCATATGTTCATTTGCGAGTTTTCCCTCTCCCCCACTACCTCAAAATCTTTAACATATTAATATCTTAGAGTTTGTTGAACACGGTATGCATACAAAGAGAACCTGGAGCCTAAGTTCTTGGACATAATACACAGTGCACACAACCAAGCTGCCCACTTTCACTATAAATGTGCGAGTGTGATAAACATAAGTCTGTTCTGAGATATGCCCGCATGAGTGATAAAGGTAAGCAAATCCATTATTGTAGTACAAACCTCAAACTAAGGTTCTGAAGCCCATCATTTTTCAACTTTTGTGAGATCAAGCAACTATATTATGGTATAAGATTGCCAATGAACTGCTCACACTGTTCTCCTGAAGAAATCTTAAAACATTCATCTCTCCATCGATGCTCACTGTCCATGAATGGCCACAATTTACATCATTTTGTCACCAACGCAAAGTGGTGCTTTATAATAAGAAACTAAAAATAATTGGATCTCTCTAATCAATCATTTGGGCAGCGCTAATGAGCCCAGTCAGAGTAAAATCTATAAAATTACATACACAACTGTAATGCTCTCAACACACGTCACAGCTTACACTAACAACCTTTTATCGGGTGTATAAGTTCCCTATCCCTCTCACATTCTTAGGCTTGAATGCAAGCAGACAAGTAGAAAAGGAAGTTACAGTTAAAAATAATTATATAACTCTTACATGATAGTGCAGTTGCACTTTGAATTTCCATTTAAAGGCTTCACTGTGTCAGCCTTCTCTGGAATAGTGACAACATGCATCACAGCTTCACGATCCTTTACATTGATCTCAATATTGTTGGACGGAGCTTGAAGGTGTGCTGCTGTTTGTCTTGACTTAATTTTCTGAAATTTTGATGTCCGCCGTGCAGCATCTCTAGCACAAGTATTTTTATGATCTTCAGACCTCCCCACAATGGTAACCATGGGTCGGGGAATTTCAATAGGTGGACTCTCCTTCTCCATCGCTATAGTTGCAGCCTTGTAGGCAAGATTGTGGACTATAGAGCTGCAAAACAATATGGTATCCGTGGCTTCCTCCAGAGTGAGATTTCTTGAAAGATACCCTCTTGGAGGATCAGACTTGATAGTATGTTCTGCAAAAAATAGAAATTAATAAATCATTATAACGTTTGGATTATATGCTATTTTTAACAGAAAAAAATTGACAAAACTAACTAATAGGTACCTAATTAACCATATTTTCTTCTGACAATCACATGTTTCCTAAGAATACAAGCTACAAGTGTGCTGAAAAAGACATTAGAAAATAATAAGCCCTGGTATGACAGACATCTTGTAAGATTTACTAACAATGCTAAGATTTCAGTCAGTTTGATCAAATACATTACTTCCAAATTTCGAGGATGCAACTGTTGAATAACACTGGTGCAAAAGTTGTTTTTGATTAGTCACACAAGCATCAATCGTAAACAAAATATCAAATGACATTCTTACATCACAGTAACTTTATCACATATAATTTTTGTACAGATTAATGACTGTTTTGTCAATAATATAAAGTTCTGTCTCTTTTGCATTGAAACAAGAAATCCTCTACAGAACCGATGTCTCCCTACAACAAGCGGGACCACAGCTATGTTATCCTGTTACATTTTGCTACCAGAAATCTTCATCAAGCTACAGCTCCAACTTAATTACAATGACCAAAAAGTGGAGCAACCAACCTTTCTTTATATAAAATTCCTTGAAGATTTTCTTTAACGACCATATCGATTTTTGAATTCTAATAGCATATTCCCACGAAATAAGATAGAAATAATTGGGGCAGCAAAGGGAAACCCAAGCAGAACAGGGACAGAGGGGCTTGTCACCAACCCAGGAGGTAAGAACAGCAGAAAATTTTCTTAGAGCCTTATCATAATTCAAATGACATAGCAGAGATGCAAGTGATGGGTAAAGACATGGAAAGAGCACTTGTAAAAGTAATATCAATATAAAAGGTTAAATAGCTATGGTGATTCCTAGTTAAACATAAAAATTATGAATGGTTCTTATACCTCAAGAAGTATTAACTTTTGTAGGCTTAATGAATCGATTAAATTGAAAATAAAATACAAAGATTCAATAATGTCACCCTTTATCCATATTAAAAGAAATTGTAATAAGATGGCAGATGGGCTAGCAAATAAGGGAGTTGACTTACCCAAACACCTTGCAAACACTGGGGCAACCTACTAAGGTCCAATTTACCATGATCCTTATGCCAATGGGGGCAGCCACAAGGGCCAGCCACAAGGGACTGGTGACTACTATTAACATAATGGTTGATTGGTTGTGGTGTGAGTATGCTTGCTGCTCGGCCCTCCCCCCTCCCTTTGTGCAAAAAATAAAAAAAATATCTCACTGGCAGTACTCCGCAGTACCCCTTTCACTTGCCTTTCTTAAAAAACGGTCAATTATTAAGTCAACTGTCAGATACGCCTAAAATCTGTGTCTTGGAATTGTTTATAAAACATTAATACCTCTCTACTCAAATTATAATGGTCTCTCTTGACATGAGATACAGGCAATCTCACCCCACCATCCTGAAACAACCAATGCATTGGACGATATGGACAGAGGTTAGTAAAGGGAATTGCAGTGGAAGATAGCACATCAAATCGCTTGCAGAGAATATTTACCTGCACTGATACCCAACTGTTGCACATCTAGGAGCATGGCACCCAAAATGCACAAGACACGGGCTGCTATCTTGGCTGAAGAACTGGCTTCTCTAGAAGAGAGTGGAGCAGCTAGCAGAGAAGGTTGAAACTTGAGGACTTACAACAACATCATGACCCTGAACTTCACAAGAGAATGAAGCAGCTAGCAATGTTCGAGAAATTTAAGATGTATTTAGAAAAAAGAAGTATCAAAACCAGAGGCAAAACTAGGCAGTCTGGAGGAAAAGGTGGAAGAAAGAAGTTAGTCCAGAACACAACAGTGAGGTCAAGCTTAACAAGGATTGAAGATCCTGTAGCACATGTGTTATATCCAACTCTTAGGAACTCAAAAAAAACCCAACGAAAGTTCTGGCAATGAATAGAAAGATAGCAACTCCAGCATGGGAAGAAACAGGGATGAGGAATGAAGCCCCAAACAAATGACCCAGTGAAGGTTAGCATTTCTACCACAATCTTATTTTGTTTACATATGATCACTCACAGTCCAGATTACTGAACATTTTGAGTCTGTTAAATCTAAATAGAGAGCTACCCCCTTCATTTTGTAAACCAAATCTAAGGAAGACGTCCTCCAGATACATGGAGGTTTTGAGTCAGTTAATGCAATTAATGAAGTCGAGAGAGATGCAGGGAAGTCCCCCTCCTTTTGTAATCTTGTACACAAATTAGGTGCACAAGCATTCAAATCATTTCAAAAGCACCTGAAGGCTGAAAGTAGTTTATACTGATCTAGTACAACTTCAACTGATGACGATGGCTGGCTCAAGGTATGGCCAAGGGAAGGCAACTAATTTATGTAAATTATAAATAAATTTCATTTTATTTTGTGTAATAACTAAATAAAATAAAAATACTGCCATGTTTCTTAGCATTCTATATAATCTTCTGCATTTAAACACGGTGTCCTGAAGAAGTATTACAGCAATCTTTGAAGAACAAACACATTATCATCCCCTGGTATCTTACCTAAATTAGATACCAATTTACTTTGATCAATGGTATGGAACAATAAGCCTAAGGATATACTTAGACAAAATCAGACATTCGTCTACTGCATCCGATTTCTATGAACTTAACCACAAATATTTTGAGAACCATCATCATTACATCTACTATGATAAACTCTGAATGTCAAACACTGTAGGTAGCATTAATAACAGGTCTTCTGAGAACTCATTCCCAACGAATGTTTGACTTATAGCACTTTCCACTGATAAGTCATGTTACCCAGGTAATATCTGTTGGTGCCCTATGAATACATTTGATCAGATCATCTATTTTCTTGCCCAACTTCAAACCACGTGGTTCTTTTCCTAGTTTCAAACTCTGTAATAAACATTGATTAAAGAATTAAGCCATACTTGAATTCATTCTTTAGATAAGTAGATCTTTCAAGGAAGAAGTTCAATTTCTGTCCCTTGCAACATGGACACAATTCCTGTGTTCTCGGAGCATGGGTATAAAACCTTCCACTTCAAATCCATATTGAGCATGCAATTCAAGATCCTAATTTGAATCGAATGGACATATTAGCCTTTACCAGGTCAGCAAATGAAACAACAAAATTCTGGCATAGAAGGTAAGACTGCTAAGTATGAGCATACTACATATTCATACTCTGAAATAAGAAAGTGCTGGGAAACTGGATGAGATCTCCAAAGTCACCCAAGGGTAGCCCAATACTGGTTTCAACTTTGAAGTTAACCTAAAGAATATAACAAACATAGATCACTATACAATAAATCTAAGTTGCAGGAAACACCTAGCTGGGCCACATTCCAGTCCCTGAAACACCTAGCTAGGCCATGTTCCAGTACCCAAAACGCCTGGAAATGCCAAAATGGGTACAAAACAGCTTGGAAACGCCGCCAGCCGTACCGTACAGTGTTTCCAACCATACCATACGATGGTATGGCCGGCAGCATTTCCAAGCCGTTTCAACCATTTCCAACGAGGTTTCGGGCACTTTTTTTAAGTTTCTGGGCCCACCTAAATGCCCGAAAGGGGCATGGGACCCATAGGAAAATATCGCTCTGTCCATGCCAATGACTCTTTAAGACAAAATAGAGATAGGCGATTGAGCTTTGAGGAGTTTGTCACCTTAGTAATTAATGGTAATATTAGATTCTTAAAATAAAAGTTGGCATTCTCCGTGCGGTACAGCCGGTGGTGTTTCCAAGCCGTTTTGGCCATTTCCAGTGAAGTTTCAGGTGTTTTTTTGTAAATTTCCAGGTTCACCTAAGTGCCCAAGAGGGGCATGGAGCCCATAGGAAAATATCGTGCTGTCCATGCCAATGACCCTTCAAAACAAAACAGAGATAAGGGATTGAGCTTTGAAGAGTTTGTCACCTTAGTAATTAATGGTAATATTAAATTCTTAAAGTAAAAGGATAGAAAAGGTAAGATAAAGGAGAATGTCAACCTAAGATAAGGAGAATGTCAACTTTTAGAAAAGGTAAGATAAAGAAGAATGTCAACCTAAGATAAAGAGAATGTCAACTTTTAACTTTTACTTAAATTTTTAAGATTAACATTAATTGTTCCAGGATGTCTGAGGGTGGTTCCAACCTCATCGGACTTCATAAGGAGAAAGAAAATTTCATATCCCATTCTGAATTCAGCAGACTTAACAGTTTTCAGGATTTCAGCGTTGGCGGGATTGTAGCATTTCCACTGGATTCTATCATGTATAAAGGTATGGGATTAGCATTAGTCAAGACCACCAAGCTATGTAATTTTCCATAATGTTATCATCTATGAGAGTTAATATAGACATGGGTCTCCTTTTAAAATGTCATTTATGTGTATCATTCTTATTTTCTTGTTTATTTTCTCACAAGATACTGTGTTATTTAAATAAACTATATGTCTATATTTTTTGTATTTTTTATATATCATGTTTCTCCCAGGTACCCATTTTGGGGGGTCACATTTCCAAGCATTCCTGTTTTGGAAACTTGTACACGTTTCGTCAAACTTAGCAATAAATTACTTAACCAGAATGAATAGAATCATGGAATGAAATTCCATACCAGCACAGTTCACAACAACCTGACAACGTATTTTCATAACATGGCATCTTAACCTGAGTTCAGGCAAGAACTTTGAAAAACATGAAGCTACTGACAAAGTTACAATCACATGAGAACACATACAAAGAGATTGAAACTATAAATCTTTCTAGCAACTATTACGATACAAACTGATACATCAGCCATAGTCTGTTGATGAGGAGACACATGAGACATCAGTTCATAAGGCAGCAGGAAATTTGCAAGAATGGTCCAAGGAAAGAGTATACATTCATATAGATATGTATTAATTGCATAATCACTTTTGGCTCATAATATGGCAGCTAAAACTAGTTCGTCATAAGAAAAGAAGATTTTTTAACAAAACACTCCAGAAGTTATGTTGAGAAATATAGCTTCGACAGGAACTACTGCACAGGTTCAGTGTGAATGTACGGAAAGTAGTTCAAGATATTTCTATTTTCGAAAATTAGTTCTATTTTCGAAAAACAATTATATTTTGTAATTCACTATAATAAAAAAAGTGAAAAGTCTTATATTTAGCAGTTGAGTCTAAAAAGTGTATCTTATGCATGCATGACTTAGACTAGAAGTAATCTCAAAAATAGATTAGGGTTTTGATCTCAACTAAAAGTATAAAGATAGGTCAAGATAGAGGGTTCACACGTACTAACATAGATGAACAGTTGAGAAGGTTGAGCAACCGAGAGAGAGAGAGTAGGGATTCAGACAAGAGGCGAATCCAGGCAACAGGCAATTCCGTACAGGTTGATGTACAATTCTGTATAATCATGCGGATCAGTTCCATACATTCGTATGGACAGGTCCATACAGTCTGTATGGATAACCCATACAGTATGTACAGTTGGCCGTACAGTTCATCCGGCCAAGCAGTACAGCTGTACAGCAGGCCATACTTCTCAGGCAGGTCTTTCCACTCAATTCAGGGTGATTTTGGTTACCGTGCAGTTGTTGTTTTTGGCAACTTGTGGAGGTTTCCTTGAAAGTTTTTCAAAGGAATGAAAAGCTGATTTTTAAGGAGTAATTACCTGTGTATGTGTGAAATTGCTTTTATGCTTTCTCTATTAGATTTCCAGCTATTGTGTGGTTGATGCTATGGTTTAAATTTAATCTTTGCATTAAATAAATTCAGCAATTTACTTGTTTAATTGAGATCCTAAGGACATTAGTCATCTAGGCTTCAAATTTTCACGTGATATCAAAGTTATTTCTCTGATCAAGATTCTCACTGATTTGCAACAGTAAATTATTGCAGGGATCAAGGACCAGCAGTTAAAGGGTTTCAAAACTAATTTCCAGATTTTGGAGTTTGTGCAGTAGATCTCAAAGATGGCAACAAACCTTAAGGTTTGATGACAAATTGGATGGTGCCTCGAGTTTCTTATCATGGAAGGTGAGGGTTACACTCTTACCGGCGTAGATCCATCTTAAACCCGGATCTATCAAGCACCAAGGGGGATCCAATTTCTTAAAATGTAAATTTTTTTATTATTTCATTCCATGTCTAGTTTTACATGGTGCATGTAATTGTTTTTTAATTAAGCCAACTTTACTTTTATTATTTCGTTATAATTTTTTTAACTGAGCGGACTTTAATTTTTTTAAATGTAGTTTTATCTAACATAACATAACGCCTCAACATCTCCCCCATACTGGGATGTAGAGCACCTCACTAATCTCGGTGCAACTAGAAGAGAATGATCTCTAGGATGTTGTCAAGGACACTATGACTCCGCCTACAAATCCACAGCAGTTGGCAGCTCACAACTAGATGTTGAATTTAAAGCAGCTGCAAGAGCCATTCTCTGGGAGGATGGCAAAGACCCTAGCTGAGATCTAGGGCCCCTAGTACACTCCTGGGCTTCTTGGTCTGGGACCAAACAGTCAAAGCCATGGCAAAAGACCCTAGTAGATAACCGGGGTTCTTGGTCTGGGACCAAGCAACAAAAAACCCCTGTAAGGGCCCCCAGTAGATAACTGGGATTCTTGGTCTGGGACCAAGCAGCGAAAGACCCTTGTAAGGGCCCCCAGTAGATAACTGGGATTCTTGGTATGGGACCAAGCAGTAAAGACCCTTGAGAGGGCCCCTAGTATATGACTGGGGTTCTTGGTCTGGGACCAAGCAGTTAAGTCCCTAGATATGTCTAGGGCCCCTGGACGTGTTCCAGGGTACCCATGTCTAAGGCATGGGTTGATCCTTGGTCTTGTACCTTGTTGGATAAGACCCCAGATATGTTCTGAGGCAACCTGGTCCTTGATCAGATAGTTGTTGGTGTGTGACCCTCCTGAAGGCGGGCATGACCACATGAGGGATGTATCCCATATGCAGTGATGATAAAGTTGATTGGTCACCTTGAGAAGTATATGGACATGTGTAAACCTCTTCTAAACCCACCACCCTTGGTTTTTGGGCTTAAGTTTGTTTAGGGGTTTGTATTTTGTATTTTGGGRTTAATATATGAAATATTTAATTAATATAAATTATAAATATATTTAATTAATATTTATATTAATTAAATATATTATTTTTAATTATATTTCTTTTATTCTAACCCTTACCCAAAAGTATAAATAAGAACCCCTCCCCCTTCACTCTTACACTCACTTATTCTCTCCTTCTAAAGAAAGTGGTGGATTGCTCTCTTGGTCTACAGCCTCCTGGTGACAGTTTGCAGCCTCCTTTTCATCCTACGGCCTCCTTGTGACAGTGCTCAGCCTTGCTTTGACAGCAACTCGACCCTCCTTTTTGTGACGGCCTGGTCCTTGCTTGTTTGCTTGACGTTGTGTGAGTGTTGAGGGTGTGTATGCCTCTGCTAAAGTATTGCTATTGCTGCTCTCCTTGACTGTGACAGCCAGTTGGCCCCCTTTCTTCTACCAGTGATACCCTCCTAGCAGCCTATCGTCCCCTTTCTTAGAACGGATCTGGGATCTGTGAGGCCACGGCATCTTATAGGGATAGTTGTTCATTCACTACAGGCAATCGTCCCTCCTTCTGGCTATTTATTTATGTGTGAGGGTTTGGGGTTTTTGGTGTGAGGGTTTTATGGTGGTTTGACAGTCAAATACTTCTCTTGTCAGAGATCTGACCCTTGAGGCAGATCCGTGACACATAAGACTTATCTGAGCATATTCTAGTGGCTTATTATCTCTCAGGTGTGCTATGCTCCTCTTCTTCTTACAGAGGTAAGATTATCGAGAGGTAAGTTACTTACAATTCAGATCTCTTTTGTTCGTGCCCAGATTTATTTATTTAGCCTAGATCTATCTAATATGCATGTTCAGCTTTATCTACTGTTTATCTAACTGATGTTTATAATTAGGAGTGACTTCTAGTTCAGATCTGAATATGCATGTTCAGCTTTACTGTTTATCTAACTGTTGTTTATGATTAGAAGTGACTTCTAGTTCAGATCTGAATGTCTTGATCACTCAGAAATTATCTATGGTTCAGATCTACATTGTTGTTCATGTTCAGACCTATTTTTCAGATCTAACACTCCAGCATGCTCTGAATTTGCTTATATGATCAAAATTAATTTTTAATTCTGATCTGAGTGTTTTGCTCACTCAAAACTGTTTAAGCATTAGACCTACTTGTTGTACTTGTTCAGATCTAATTTTTGGTTCATATCTAACTATTCAGCATGCTTAGAATTTTTTAAGTTTAGATCTGTATAAGTTGAATGTGTTTATGATGATTTTGTCTACAGAATTTAAAAAAAAAAAAAAATTGTACTTGTTCAGATCTAATTTTTGGTTCATATCTAAGTATTCAGCATGCTTAGAATTTTTGAAATTTATATCTGTATAAGTTGAATGTGTTTATGATGATTTTGTCTACAGAATTTAAAAAAAAAAAAAAAGATTCTTGTTATCTTTACCAATTTCTAACACTAGAGAGAAGTGAAGGCCAAGCGGATGATCTTGGATGCCATAAAGGATCAATTGATCCCTCATATATCCGAAAGAAGACAGCAAAGGAGATATTTGACACCTTGGTAAGTCTCCACCAAAGTGAGAACCTATGAAACATGACATGTCCAAAATGGTCATCGTGTCGCATATCCGGAGTGGGGATGCGGATTCGTGCAGATTCGTGTCCAACACGAATTTGGTTCATGTCCTTGGCACATGACACACCCCAAATTCGTGTTAGACATGAATCTCGCACGTGTCGCTATTTAGGGACACCTGTCACAGAGTTTGGGAGGCCCGTGCCCTCTAAAAAGCAGTTTTCACTTTGTTTTTCATTGTTTGTTGAACAGGTTGGGGCTGTGGACGATTTTGGTGAGCTGATAAGAGGGTTTTGTGCAGGTTTGACTCCATTCCAAGCATTGCCAAGTGGATTTGAGGACCATATTGCAAGTTTTTTCCTACAACAGTTATTACAGCAGTGATATTTCTTCCTCCTTCAACAGAAATAATGGCTCAATCATCAAAGACAGCGGGAAAATGGCAAAAGAAAGAGAAGAGTCTCAATGTTAGTGTTGCCCCTCCTGCAACTTCAGCACCCTCCTTTAGTGTCCCATCTGTTGCAAGTGGAGCTGGAAGTGAAGCTTCTAATGATGGAAAAATTACTACTGCAGCAAAACAGCAGGGTCAAGACAACAAATATCCATTGCGGAAATATGTTACAAGGAAACAAGGAGATGGGCCCAAGGCAAAGGGGGGAGGGAATGTTTTGTGGACATGTGGCTTTTACCATAATGAATTTACAAGCACCTATTACCGAGTTAAAGGCCATTTGTTGGGGCTGCCTTGTGGACTTGGAGCATGTAAATCAGTGAGTCCATCCAAAAGAAGAGAAATGGAAAAAGAGGAGGTTGTTGGCTTGTGAAAGGTGGCAACAACATCCAAGAAAAGCCAAAATGATGATCATCTTCCATCCTTGAAGCCATCTAGCAATTTTAAATTTGGGAGTGGGAGTGCAACTCAACAAGCAAAATAGAGGGGGGCAGCTGGTCCAATGGAAAAGATATTTCAGCGAGAGAAGCAAGAAGAGGTTGATCTTACCATTGGTTTCTTTTTCTATCTCAACTTCATTTCCTTCAATATTGCACGGTCTCCTTTGTTTCTTGAGATGTGTAGAGCTCTAATTGATCAGGCTTCAATCGAATATGTGTCTCCTAATTCAAAGAAGCTTAGAACCACATTGTTGATTAAGGCAAAGAAGGAGGTGGATAAAATCCTACAGCCTATCAAATCAGCATGGCCCTCAACAGGTGTTAGTATTGTTTTCAATGGTTGGACAGATGCAGCACGCCATCCACTCATCAATTTCATAGTGTCTTCCCCAAATGGAGTAGTTTTTTTTTAAAGCGGTGGATGCTCTTGGAAAATACAAGGATGCACAATATATGGGTGAGTTGTTCATTAAGGTTATTGAAGATGTAGGTGTTGATTCTTGTGCGAAAATTATTACAGATAATGCACCTGTTTGCAAGGCTACTGGCATGATTGTGCATTGTCCATTCTTTGAACTTAGCACTTAAATATATTGCTGCGGAAGTGACATGGATGGGAAGTCTTATTGAGGATGCACGCCATATCCGCAATTTTGTACAAAACCATACCAATGCCCTCACAATCTACAAAGCATACACATCTATCATTGTTGGAGATTGCAGATACTCGGTTTGCCTCCTCATTCATCATGCTTAAGAGGTTGAGGGAGGTCAAGAGCACTCTTGGGTCCGTGGTTATTTCAGACTATTGGTCTTTTTGGAGAAATACAGATCAAACTTCTTCAAAAAGGGTCAAGGATACAATGTTAAATGATGGTTGGTGGGAGAGGGTAGATCTTACCTTTAAGATCATGGACCCTATCATCTCTTTGTTGCGGTTTGCAGACACGGACAAGCCCATCCTAGGAGAGGTTTATGAGGAGTGGGATTCCATGATTGAGTCCGTGAAGACCGTTGTTTTAGAGCATGAGTGCCCCGAGTATGGGACATTAGCAAAGACCTTATTCACCACCATACAAGATATTCTTATCAACATGTGGGATAAGAATTGCACACCTTTGCACTACTTGGCTCACTCATTGAATCCCAAATACTATACTAATGATTGGCTCAATTGTGGGCCTTCACGCAGATTCCCTCTTCATGTGGACAGTCAGATTTTACAGGGGAGGAAGGATGCATTTAGACGGATATTTCAGGATAGAGCATACCTTGATGAGGTGGAGGAGGGCTTCATAGAGTTTTCCACTGGCACTGGGAGATTTGGAGGCTATGATGTGCTCAAAGATAGGGGGGATAAAAAGCCCTATGCTTGGTGGGTATCTCATGGGGCAACATGCCTTCTTCTATAGCAGTTAGCCATAAGGTTCCTCTCTCAAGTTACTTCATCCTCTTGTTGCGAAAGGAATTGGAGCACATGTGGGAATTTGTACAGTTTGAAGAAGAGTGGGCTTGAGCAGTCCAAGGCAGAGACAATGGTGTATGTGCAAAGCAATCTTCGTCTTATTTACAGGTAGAGAGAAGAGTGGGTGAAGGGAAAGATGTAATGTCCCTTTCCAATTAAGAGCTCCAGAGATGAGGCTTAATGGTCTAAACCGCCCCGTTAGACTATAGTCAAGGCCAAAGAGGGGTAAACAAGGTTACTAGAGGTCACTCCAGTCACAAGTGTTATATTCGGAAAGTAACATTGAGCTAAAAAGGGTTAAAAGCGCTTTTAAGTCATTATGAGCTAAAAATAGAAGTCAACAGTGAATTAGGGTTTCAACAGTGATTTAGGGTTTTGGAAGTCAACAGTGAATTAGGGTTTCAACATGATTTAGGGTTTTG
>ML781237.1:25816-47541 GCA_009831015.1 Picea engelmannii
GGTATTATCTTTTAGTTGCTTATTTGTATTCCGGCTAAGATCCTTTTGTCTTTTGATCTAGCCGAGTGTTGTTATTTTATTCAGTCGTAGTTGCTTATTTGTATTCCGGCTAAGATCCTTTGTCTATTGATCTAGTCAAGTATTGTCAGTTTATTCAGCCGCATTCGGCCATTTTGTAATCCACAGAGATATCATAATACAGACTTTGTAGTCCTTTGTCGCGTTTATTATTTGTATGATCATTTATATGCTGTAAACCTTTGATCCTACACACACATTAGCAGCGTTTCCTAGACTAGCCAAGTCAGGAACATTACAAAAGACAAAGATGTGGGATGTGTTTCCTGATGATATGGGTTTAGACAACAGTGTTGAGTTGGCATTAGCCAACTTGGATCTTAATGAACCAGTGTTAGAGCCAGTCACTTTTGATGATGGTGATCCTCTTGAGGGGTCATCCTCCAGACCAGCAGATGCACAGATTGCATTGGATATAGAGGAGGAGGAGAGAGCAGTGGTGGTGATACTGATTTTGATGATTATGTCATGGAGGACTAGTACTATTGAGTCCTGACAGTTCTTCCATCTACGGTTCTAGTATCTACCCTAAGTCTATTTTGTATTTGCCATTGGCATTCCCACCTATAATATTAGTGACTTTGACTCGGTATGACTATCCAGTATCTATACATTGTAAGACATTTTTATTTTGATGACTTAATGATAATGTTGCAGCTTATGGTTTTAATTTCGTGTGTTCAAACTTCAATGTTTGTCATTTTATCATCATTGATGTTACAATGTATAATGAATCATGATTTATCATTTATGTTACATGTTTAAAGTTTTGTATCATGTAATTCTTGTAGTTTCTAACAAAATATGGATCTTTATGTCTAAATTTCATTTTGGTATGTGTAATTTTCAAATTTTTTTCATATATATAATTTATTTATATATATATATATATATATATATATATATATATAAACGTGTCCTCTGTGTCCCGTGTCATCGTTTCAGGTGACTTGGGTGAGAACATAAACAGGAAAATGATATTGTCGAAAAAACTCAGATCCATAGAGATGACCAAATCAGACACAATCACCAGTTACATTATGAAGGTCACACAAGTTTTGAATCAGCTTGCAACAGTTGGGGAGAAGATTGCAAATGCAGAGCTAGTAAACATGGCACTAAATGGATTCCCAACTTCATGAAAACCATTTATCAAAGGTATTTACACTCAGGATAACCTTCCTTTGAGAGGCTTTGCGATAACTGCATCTAGAAGGAGACTCGAATGGAATCGAAGGCTGGCAAGAAGGGTGGTGATGAGAACCTATTTGGTTAGTGAAATAAGGGCGGAGGTAAAGGACCCAACAAGGGTCGGGTAAAGAGTGAGAAGTCAACCTCACATCCAGGAAAGAAGGACTTGAGTAAAATCAAGTGCTTNAAGGCTGGCAAGAAGGGTGGTGATGAGAACCTATTTGGTTAGTGAAATAAGGGCGGAGGTAAAGGACCCAACAAGGGTCGGGTAAAGAGTGAGAAGTCAACCTCACATCCAGGAAAGAAGGACTTGAGTAAAATCAAGTGCTTCGATTGTCATAAGTGTGGTCATTATGCATCACGGTGTCCAGAAGAGAAGAAGGGTAAAGGAAAGGAACAACAGATGCAGGTAGCAGCCTCTGCAAAAACTCAAATGAATGAGTTTGTTGCCGAGTTCGAGAAGGATTTCTTGTTGGTATCTTTCCTTTCTACAAACATGATTCTAAGGAATGCGTGGTATGTGGACAATGGGGCATCTCAACATATGACATCAACCCGACAATTGTTTTCTAGTCTGAAGAAGCAAGACTCGAGAGTACAGGTTGAGCTTGGCAAAGATGCCAAGTACCCGGTAGCAAGAGTTGGAACTATTCCCTTCCAACTTGAGTCGGGTAATTCTCTAGAATTTGACGATGTCTTGCTTATACCAGGGCCAAATAAATTTTCTTTCAGTTTCGGTTATGGAAGATAAGGGCTTTGTGATGGAGTTCAAAAACCAGCAAGACTTCATTAAACCAAAGGAATCTAACCCAGATACAAGTCAAGTAATAGGGGTTAGAGAGGGTAATTTGTACAAGTTACAAGGTGAACCTATTTGAGCATTGGTGCATAACAGTTACAACTTGTGTGACTTGTGGCACAAGAGAATGGGGCACCTACATCACAGGGCATTGCCTATTCTAAGGGAGATAGTCACGGGTCTTCCAAAGTTCAGTATTGAGCAGCATTGTGTATGCAGAGGGTGCACGCATGGAAAGTATGCCAACGTTGTTTTCCCAAGCAGCGAGCATAGGTCTAAGGGGATTCTAAACCTAGTACATTTGGATGTTTGTGGACCAATGTCAGTATCATCAATAACAGGAAGCATGTATTATCTTTTCTTTATTAATGATTTCTCTCGCAAGACTTGGATCTACTTCTTAAAGAGCAAGGATGAGGTCTTTAGCAGGTTTCAAGAGTTCAAAGCTCTAGTTGAAAACCAACAGGGAAGAAGATCAAAGTCTTGAGATTGGACAATGGAGGAGAGTATACCTCCAAGGAGTTCAAGGGTTTCTACATGGAGGGAATCAAGAGGGAGTTGATTGTTCCGTACAACCCATGGAAAAATAGAGTTACAAAGCAAAAGAATCGATCCATTATAGGAGTTGCTAAGGCCATGATGCATGACCAGAACTTGTTGATGTTTCTTTGGGCAAGGGCATGCAACACAACAGTCTACATCCAGAACAAGTGTCCTCATAGGATCTTGGAGGACAAGACACTAGGAGGCATTCACTGGTGTGAAGCTATAGGTAAGTCATTTTTGCATCTTTGTTTGTCCAATTTATATCCATGTATCGGTAGAGAAAAGGACCAAAGGATTACAAGGTCTACAAAGGATTACAATGAGACTTCAAAGGATTACAAGGTCTATATTCCAGAACAGAGGAAGACAATACTAAGTTGGGATGTAAATTTTGAGGAAGACTTTACATCCAAGAAGTCCCGTGAGCCTATTCCATTAACAGAGGATGAGAAGCAGGGAGTTTTGAAAGTTGAGCCAAGGTCACCAATGATTTCCAAGGTAGTAGAGTAGCCTTTAGGTGAAGAGGGGGAGATAGGAGCCCTTTCCACTTCTGTAAGGAGACCTCAATCGTTCACTCAGACATTGAGGGATGCTCAGGAGCATGTTGAGACTCCTAGGAGCACATCTAGAGAGAGCAGACCTCCAAAGAAGTTTCTAGACTATATGGCATTGATAAACAACATCCTAGATTATGAGCCTTCCAGTTTTTAGGAGGCAACAAACCAGCAGGTTTGGCGGGATGCCATGGTGGAGTACACCTCCATCATGAAGAATGATGTTTGGGACATAGTGCCAAGACCGGAAGGGAAGTTAGTTGTGAGTTCCAGGTGGCTCTACAAGATCAAGCATGCTACAGATGGCAGCAGCATTGAGAAATTCAAAGTGAGGTTTGTAGCAAGAGGGTTCTCCCAGAGAGAGGGAGTGGACTACAACGAGACATTTTCTTCAATCGCCAAGTACACTTACATTAGTGTAGCTATGTCCTTGTTTTCATTTATGGGATACAAGATACATCAGATGGATGTGAAGACGGCTTCCTTGATGGGATCATTGAAGAAGAAGTATACATAGAGCAACCTTAAAGCTTTGAAGTAAAGGAGTCACACGTGTGCAGGCTTAAGAAAGCCTTGTATGGACTCAAGTAGGCACCGAGAGTATTGTATTCCAGGATATATGGATATTTGCAAAGTATGGACTTCACCAAAAGCGAAGCAGATTCTAACTTATATTATATATTTGTTGAGACTGATCTACTCATTTTGGTGTTTTATGTAGATGACTTGTTTCTGACAGATGCAGAGAAGTTCATTGCAGGGTGCAAAGCAGATATGGCAATTGAGTTTGAGATGAAGGACATTTGTATGATGCATTACTTCTTAGGTTTGAAGGTTTGGCAGAGACCAAGGGAGATTTTCCTTGGGTAGGGTAAGTATGAAATTCAGATCCTGAAGAGGTTTCAGATGGAGGACTGCAAACCTATGGCCACACCCATGATCATTAATCTGAAGAAGTTGACAATTTCAGATTCAGAGTTGGTGGATCCCACGTTGTATAGGCAGCTGAAAGATTCTTTGATGTATTTGGTCAACACCGGGCCAAATATATGTTTTGCAGTGAACACCTTGAGTTAGTTCATGGTGGGGCCAAGGCAAAAGCATTGGGTAGCAACAAAAAATGTGCTTAGTTATTTGAGGGGCATAATGGAGATAGTGAAGTGAAGTTGCAA
Organism: Picea engelmannii; assembly: GCA_009831015.1. Classification (NCBI taxonomy): domain Eukaryota; kingdom Viridiplantae; phylum Streptophyta; class Pinopsida; order Pinales; family Pinaceae; genus Picea; species Picea engelmannii. Next base: position 30,157 of record ML781237.1, read on the forward strand.
GGGTATTCAGACTCTGATTAGGCAGGCAATGTAGCAGACAGGAAGAGCACCTCAGAGTGTTGCATTAGCTTGGGATCAACGACAATATCCCAGTTCAACAGAAAGCAGACTTCCATGGCACTTAGCTCAACAGAAGCAGAGTACATGGCAGTCAGCACTGCTAGTTGTGAGGCCATCTAGCTTCGCAAGTTACTTGCAGGATTGGTTGATCAAGAGTTGGATCCCACGGTCATTTACTGTGATAATCAAAGTTGTATCAAACTCTCTAATAATCCAATGTTTCATGTCAAGTCCAAGCATATAGAGATCAGATATCACTTTATAAGAGACATGGTTAAGAAGGGAGAAGTGAAGCTCCAGTATATTCACGGATCAGCAAGTAACTGATATTCTGACCAAGCCCTTGACAAAAGGGAAATTTCAACCATTCAGAGACAAACTTGGATTGGTGCAAAATTCCTTCCTTGCTAAAAGGGAGTGTTGAGAAATTCCTTCCTTGTTCTACACAGGTTCAGTGTGAACGTGCGAGAACTAGTTCAAGATATTTCTATTTTCGAAAAGCAGTTCTATTTTCAAAAAGTATTCTATTTTGTAATTCACTTTAGTAAAAAAAAAGTGAAAAGTCTTATATTTAGTAGTTGAGTCTATCTCATGCATGCATGCATAGTGTAGGAATAATCTCAAAAATAGATTAGGGTTTAGGTCACACCTAAAAGTAAAAAGACATGTGAAGATAGAGGATTCACACACAGTATCACAGTATCACAGTTGAGCAGGTTGAGCGACCGAGAGAGAGAACAGGGATTCAAGCAAAGGCGAATCCAAGCTGCAGGCAGTTCCGTACATGTTGCTGTACAATTCCATACAATTGTATGGATCAGTTCCATAGAATCATACGGAAGTTCGTACAGTCGTATGGTTCAGTTCCATACATTCGTACAGACAGGTTCATACAGCCCATACAGTCAGCCATACGCTCTGTAGATCCATACAGCAGCCTGTACTTCTCAAGTAGGTTGTTCCGCTCAGTGCAGGGCGATTTCAGTAACAGTGCAACTGTTGTTTTTGGCAGCTTGTGGAGGTTTCCTTGTAAGTTTTTCGAAGGAACGAAAAGATGATTTTGAAGGAGTAATTACCTGTTTATGTATGAAATTGATTTTATGCTTCCGTTATTTGATTTCCAGCTATTGTGTGATTGATGCTATGCCATATGGTCTGAATTTAATTTATGCATTAATTAAATTCAGCAATTTACTTGTTTACTTGAGATCATAATGACATTAGTCATCTAGGATTGGAATTTTCACATTAAGAAGATGGGGTTCTTAGCAGTTCTTGCCTCTAGGCATCATGAAATGCAATAGCATTAACTTATCATTTTCCCTCATTTTTCCAGAATAACTAAGTTCCTGTTTTTACCAGTTTCATCCCGGAATTGCAGACCTCATAGAAACTGTTACACAATTTACTGTCAAAAAAATAGATTGAAAATCCTGAGAAAGAACCAGAGTTTATGTCATCAAAGTGTGCCACTGTGCCCACTGTCAACACACTTTAATTTCACTCTCCCCCATGCAAACCTGACTTTTTGATATCTGACGAATGCAATTCAAAAATATTAAGTTCCCATACCAGTTTTGGGTTTGTTTTGGACATTTAAATCAGTCCAGAACATAGCATCTATTACAACTTACTGTTAAAAGTTAAAACACCATATTGAAGGCATCCAAGTGTGTTGAAACTTGAGACACTCTGATTTCCTTCTCTCCCATGAAAACCAGACTTTATGATACTTAATGAATAGAATTTCATGAACAATAGAAGATTTATCATTTTCTCTCCTCCCACTTTTATTCCAAATATTTCTTCTTGGTCTTTGTGTTGAAACTTGAGACATGGTCCGGGCAACAATAAAAGGTATAGCTCCTTCGGTTATTTAACTTTATTGTCCATGATGAAAGTGAGGTCACAATAAGGAATGAATCTCATACACACTAGATTCCATTGAAGATTTATAGCAATAGCTGCCTCAGTGTCAGGAATTACCAGATGCTGGGACATCTAGAATAAGCTTGTTTCACTTATATATCTGAAACCCCAGGTCTATATGCCCTTGATTGGTGCCAATTCAAAGTCCTTCAGTTCAACCTTATCCAACCTTTGGGCACTCTAGCCTCAGTCGGGATTGATCAAAAGAGCGTTCTACTTCTGGTGCACCTCAAGATAGAAAACTTACTTTGCTTCTGATAGAATTCAGGAAATTTCTCATAGAAGGGTATCTTTATCCGAAATGTTTTTTTAACAAACAAAACAGCCTGAAAGTGGTAAATTTAATTTAATCACACCACACAAAGTTGCTACACAGAAAAATGAACTCTCCACGGTCCAAAGCTCAAATCCAACCTGAAAATACGGGATCCCCGCGTATTCTCTATATTTGTAGGCTCTACTTTGCAGTTACATTTATTAAATTCTAAGACACTGCTTTGACAAAGAAAAACGAACTCTTGACAGCACACATCTCGTGGCTTGCTTGTCTTGTAAGAGGTTTGTATCCCTGCCTATTCTCTACCTTAGTAGGCTTAATTTCAAAACTCTATCTGGGACGATATGAAATCTACATCCTAGCTCTTTACTCTCTCTTTGCATGAATGTGAAACAATATTTAAAAAAAATGCATGTGTATAACTTGGAGATAACTAAAAGAAGAATATTGTGTGCCTATTTCATCTGATAAATCAAAATGTCAGTCAGATTAAGGATCAGGTAAAGATCCCTGACTTCAAATATAGTTATAAAACAACTTCAAATATAGGATTCTCAAAGCCAAGCAAACTCTAGTAAACAGGAGTACAGGCAATAAATGAAAAGTCCAGGATGGGTAAGTTCCACAATTTGAACTGTAACTAAAAACCAAAATATGGCTTTTCTGAGCTCTTCAAAGGACCATGGGACAAGAGAATAGAAATGTTAAAATGTATAAGCACAGTTAAGGGTCAAACAGAGTAACATCTGACAATTTCTCTCGATCTCCCTCCAAACACCGTGTGTGATGGTAAACTTCTAAACTGGCTTTTACATAATATCTGAACAAAGATCCTACTTGCAAGTATGATTGCCCATAATAGATACTACTAAATTAGGTTCAACCTATTACTAATTGTTTCAACTGAAAGGAAACAAAGAACTTGAAATACAAGATGAGAAAAACATAGGTTTACCATGTGGAACCATTACTGAGCCATAAAGAATGTAGGACAGAAGCATACCTTGTGAAACATGATCAGGTTCAGCCTTACAACTGTCTGGCTCAGGATGTTTTGCACTTACATCTTCACTCTGGGTATTCTCTTCTGATGTGGCCAAAGTAGAAGGCTCTATCAGCATCTCTGAATTACTCTGATCAACAAGGGAAGGTGTAGCTTCAGACTGACAGCTCCTGTCACTTTCTTGCAAGGCATCTACCACATTTTCTTGACTATTACTGTCATCGTTTGAGATAACCGCATCAGATGAGATCTGCATAGAGCTATCATTTATAACCAACAGCAAATCACAACCATTTTCTGCTCTTTCTCTATCCTGTTCAGGAGGCTGTGGAACTGCCTGCTTTGAATCTATGAATGCATTCTCTCTTGCTTGTTCAGAATAGGAATGTCCATTCTGGGACAAAGCACAATTTTCAGTACAAGCATGTCTCTGGTCGTGTGCTTCCAAGATTAAATTGACATCAGATTGACGGTATTGTATATTGTCCACATTCACATCCATTTCAGTAGATAGAGGGTTATCATGCAAAGATGAAACTGACTCCAGTGAAAGAAAATTGGGATCTCTTCCTTTTAGGTTCTCTGAACCTCCAGTTTGATTTCCACGTGTTCTATCTTCAGCTGCAGGTGTAGCATGGTCTGAAGCACCAGATTGCATGACATTTGTACTTTCAAAAACATCTACAAAGGAATCAATGCCAACTTCCATAGCAGAATCCTCAATACGAACTGGAGATTGGATTGTGTCACTCTGCGCTTTTGTAGTTGGGGTAAAAATACCACTTGGCACTTTGAAAGTAGAGTTAATTACAAAGTTGTCTATATCCAGTCTCCTACTGCTTGACTGACGCAATACCCTAGCCTCTGTCTGTTTTGTTAAGGCTCCATCAGTACAGTGAGAAGTCGAGGCATTCTCTTCATACCTTAAGCTCTTCAAATCGTTTAAGGATCGTCTAAGTTGAGAACTAGCCTCTGGTAAATCAGTGGCATTGACAACCTTTGCATGCACAATAGGCCACTTGCAACTGTTTGTCCTGTTTAAAAGATTAACAGAAGATGTGGACCCGTGTGATGGTACACCTGTGATATACCTAGTATCATCTCTACTCTGGAAATTCATAGAACTCTCATTCCCTTTTAATTTAGACATATTGTCCTGCTGGTTAGTCTCTCTTGACTTGTATACAGCAGTTTGTTTTCCAATTCCCACAGCAGATTCTGCAAGGTTGCTGGCAGATTCTGCAAGGTTGCTGTCCTGCATGCACCTTGACTCACACTCTACTAATCGTTGTATTGAAACTGAACCGCTTTGAATAGCTTGTTTTTCTGTAGATTTTGGTTGATCCACTGGAACTGAACCGGTTTGAATGTCTTGTTTTTCAGTAGATTTAGACATAAACATGTTTTGAATTGAGCTACAGTTGAGTTTCTGCTTGTTTTCAATTTCCAAGTCACTTAGCAGAACAGCCTGAAGATATTCCCAGGTGCCATCACTATTGTTGTTGGGACTGGGATTGTTTGCTGGCAAATCCTCATGAATATCCACAAAAGAGCTATCTGCTGAGTAATCATTGCCAATTAGGGGGGCTTCTTTTCTTCGAGAATCTGAATCAACGACCCTGACTTCAACCATGCCAGCCAAAGGATCATTAAGCTGAGTGTAGCTAACATCAACATTTTGACAGTAGTCAGCACTACTGTCATCCATAACAGTAGCTAGATTGTTTCCACTTATATCTACAAGCACCTTCCCATTGTTCCAAGTATCTGAATTTCCTAACTTTACTTCAGAAATATCAGAATTATCTCGTGCATCAAGGCGGATATCTGTGGTACTTGAGATATTCTCAACACCATTACATTCAGGATCTTCCCGTTGATTCCTGCCACAGCCTAAAGAATTAGCTTGAGCATCTTCGAATTTTACCTCCACCTTATCAATGGCCAAAACTTCCTCTTTAACATGTGGAAACAAGCTTTTGTCACACTCCTTCCCTACATTGTCTTGATCATGATCACTGCCTTCAGTATCAGGTGCAACACTTGCAGCACCCTGCTCAGAGCTTGCATTACTGCTTGTTGTCACTGAAGAATTGATAGAGTATGTCCTACGTTGTGGGCTATTTGCTTTGCTGGCATAAAATGATGTGGCCGGTGCACTTGACAGTAGGGGCCTGAACATGCTTTGAGAATTTCGAAGATCCTGCACAGAAGTACAAATCAAGAAAATTAACATAAATTGAAGCATATAATGTGTAGGACAAATGCCTAAAAATTTACTCAACAGCATAGCATCCTTGTGCATTAAATGCCTATTTCAACTTGCCACAATTCAAACATAAAGCATAAATGAATAAAGCATATCCCTCCCCCAGAAAGGTTGAGAGAAACAAGCTGAATTTCACTATTAACAAAGGTACTTAGAAACAGCTCAACCAAACTCCTCTTCTCAGTCTACAGAAGGCATACTGGTTTTATTTCTATTATAAGCAGAGAACTGTGAACACAGTTTACACCAGGGCCTCAGGCCAAAGGAAAAATGCTCAGAATACCACCAAAGCAAAACAGCACGGCGATGCCTGACCTCTGTACATGAAAGAAAAATATTGAAATAGTAAAATGGTTTGAGAACCAAATAAAAGAAAATAGAAGCACGTGCGTGAGATGATAGACCATATATGGGGGAACATAACAATCAGAGAATATACACAAAATTAAAATAGAGGCGGGCAGGTAAAGTATACACCATTACTCTGATACACATTTTACTCCACTGCATATATAAAAGGACTCATCAATGGCACCAAGGATGGCCATTGACTAATAGACACTTGTTAAGCTGGGACACAGTTTTGATGTCAACTGCATTTTAGTGTGTATGTTTGAACTTGAAGCCTCAAAATAAGATCAACACATGTGGAATAACATCCTCAAGCTTTCATTTTACAGGAACCAAGTTGAATGCAAATGCATGAAAGGACCAGAGTTAAGAGATAACAAAATATTGATGTGTCAAACGGTGAATATGGAAACCCATTCAAGTAGAGCTTACAACATGACTGCAAGCTTAAAAAACCATCACTCCAAGATAGGAGGCATACCATTTGGCGCAATGCAGAGTCAAAGGATCTCTTTGGCACGGAGCTCGGTGAAATATTAATTGTCGATGTTGATCTTGTGGGTTTTTTGGAGAAGGTCTGAATTCTGCTATTTGGATATGCTTCCTGTTTTCTTGTTCCTTGCCGATTTACCATGCCTACATTGCTTGTTCTTTTTTTGCCTGAAAATGCAGACTGAATGGAATCCATCTCATCCTCAAATGATGAAACTGCAGATCCCTTACTTTGGGAGCTGAAATGATCACGATCATGGCTGTTCGAAGAGCTTACACTTCTCGAAACTGTTGGGGAAACAGATTGTCGTCTTGATCTATTTCCAGTCTCACTTCCAGGCCTTGAAGCAGGAGACAACCCACGCCCTGATGCAGGAGATGACCCTCTTGTCCGTGATATGGGGCGATCACTTATTGATGTAAGAAGATTTGGAGGCGGCTCTGCTGTGAATCCAGGAATATTTGAATGCCAAGACTGTAACTTTGGGGAGGAGGGCGTAGCACGGTTTGCTTTTCCAGATGAAGATGCACCCCTTCCCACTGAACCACCAGATCCGGGGCTAGATCTTCTAAGTGTTGGAGTTGTGGACCTTATGGATGGTGTGGAAGGCTTGGATGTAGGTGTAGATGGCCTGACTGAAGGTGTTAAAGATCGCAAGGTGGGACTCACACTAGCACTTGGACCTGGGGATGCCCTTCGTCTTGAGAAGGTATTTACACTGCTTGAACAAGATGATGGACTTGATCGACGTGGACTAGCACTGCTTCGAGAAGCCCTAGAAGTAGTCTCTGTCTGAAATAGGGATCATAACAATACAATAAGCACTAAAATATAAATAGTGTTGTATGCAATAACCAGAAAACATCCTCCCATCTGCAACATAAATTGTAACAATACAATAACTGGTAAAGTAAACGCCCTCTCTCTCTATCAGCATATAAAGGGTACCACATCCTCTTGGAAGCCCAAATGCAGATATAAAGGGCACAGCATCCTCTTGGAAGCCCAAATGCCCATATAAAGGGCATCATACCCTGTTGGAAGCCCAAACGCCCTAATCATGGCTACTCCAAAGCTAAATAAACAAAAGCATAAAAACATAGCTTCCCATGATTCATTTCCTTCTCTAGAACAAAAAGCTTACTTAAAACACTCACCCTTGATGCTCTTGAAACACGAATAGGTTGACTTCGAGGTCTGCCTCTCTGTGAAAGATTAACAGTTGGAGTTTCATCATCCAGAGATGGAAAGAGGGGAGTGTCTGGAGGAGTTAGAAGCCTGTATTAACATTACAAAACAATATCTCGACAAATAAGAAGCACATTTGCTAATTAAGAAGCCATTGTGAAAACAAGAAATAATAAGTAAAAGAAGCGAGTAAAAAGTTAATGCTACTGTGCTTTGCAGCTTCTTATGCACCTATTTGACCTTGGCCCTTGTGTATTTTTCTACTCTTTCATTGCAGAAATGCATCTTTCCTCAATAGATGAATATTAGGCTTTTTAAGTTTCAAGCCCATGTCCATTATTATGATTTTATACACTTTGAACATTAGGACCTTCGAACTAAAAGCTGTTGAAATACTTCATTATAAGTTTATATCAAAGGATTCCACTCTTTAGTGTGTGCATATTAACAGGCATTTCTACTCTTTCATCTCCAAATCACCTTATCCTCTCATTTGACAAGAAGTCTCCACATTTCGCCCAAACCCATTAACGGGCTTTCTACTGTTTCATCTCACGATTGCTTCTGATTACTGTGGAACCATTTGACAACATACAATGATCAACACATTTGAGCATGTAACATGAACTTGTGAGTCTGTGACCTTTATCAAAAAAAAGGATAAAATAAAAGGACTCTCTTCATACATAAATTGCATCTGGAACAAAAGGGATATGAGCTACTAGTGGATGGAACTGCCAACAGTTCGTGAGAATACAAAATTGCATGGAACATTTCTTTTGCACATTAGAACAGACAACCTAGAACCTAAAGCCATCGTTGAATATATCCAGCAGCATAAAATGCAAGCTTTCTATGGCCTTTATGAGCAAATGCTCACCCTGTGAATCTACCAGCGCTCTCTCATCCACTTTTTTGAGGAACAGTTCAGTGAAAACCTCAATCTCAATCTTGTTACACTATAAATTCATGAGAATGAATCCCAACAACGGAATAATAAAGCCCAATACTTACATTTATTGAAGAACTTGAAACGAAGAAAGGACACTAGTACCATAAAGTTTCAACAAGAATCCAGGCACTTGAAGCAACAAAGCCAAATCGTATAGAGAGAGTCTAACCAGTCATAATCAGTTTTATCGGTGTCATTAGTCAGCAGATCGCTCCTCTCTCTGTGAACTGGAGTTGAGATACTGAGTCTGTAGCCTGAGAAATCCTTCAGTTTTACAGCTGCAACCAAACCATCATGAAATTACCTACACATAATATGATATAACTCAATTCTAGAATATTCACTCGCCTAACTATCAAGCCACATTCATCACAACCCACTAAACAAATGAAGGTCAGAAAAACAAAGTAGGATTACACAAGGATTTGAAAAGTTACATAGAGATTCATCACTGTCATCTCCTGAATGCTGCAAGAAACTATCCTTTTCCCTTGTCTGCATATCCTGAAACAGAGCAAGGTCATCATCCTTATCCCTATCCCTAGCTTGTGGTGTGATCTCCAGACTCCGTCCCCTTTTGTGCCGTTCCACTTGGGGGTCCCTTGCAGGTGAACACCTTAGAGCCGGAGAAGGAGGCATTTTCTCCACACTGTTTCACAAGTCAGAATATAGCTGGTGAAAGAATTCCTCAAGGCATTTCATGATCAGGAGGTCTAACTCTGCATTGTCTTTGCTTGCAGGCTCTGCAGAAGTTAACTGCGCCCAGTTTGCCAATCTGTTGAACACAGCAACCGAAAATGGCCGATCAGCTGGGTATGAACACAAGAAGCCCAAAGCTGCCTTTCAACTGCCAGTACTCCCAAAAAGCCCAAAACTGCCTATCCGCTGTATATGACTTCACAACAATTCTAAAACTACCCCATCAAACGCTATTGATTTCACACCAATCATAAGAGTTTGTCATGAGCAGAATGGACCTAAAACTGCCCTTTCAGAATAACCCCAGAAACTGTTCATGAGCTGTACGTGAGCACAAGTACCCCAAAACTGTTAATTATCTCGGCATTCTCACATTGAACCAAAACTAAAACTGCTCATGATTATAAAGAGGCCGAGACTGCCAACCATTCAGATTTACCATCCCTCAAACTGGCAATGAACTTGATATGAGCACAACACCACCAAAACTGCTCAGGCCCGAAAAATGCCTTTCACCTTGATTTGACAAAACGCATCCCAAAACTGCCAATCAACTTGATATGAGCATAAGGGCATCAAAATTGCTAAAGCAGAAAACTACCCATCCTGTAGATTTGTCGGAGGTGAAGCCCAAAACTGCGTATTAGAACTCACTGCCACCCAAACCGCCAATCAAACTGTACACATTAAGCTTCAAAAAGCTCCAAAACCACTTGTCTTATAGTACGTTACCTATTATGCCTGTTTTATCTTTTGCTTGTCCCCCAACCTAGCTGTATGATATATTCCTCCAGCTACTTCGATTCCCAATCTCATGTAATTTTTGAAGTCTTTTACTTCAAGTGACCTCAAACTGCTCGAAAGAAGCACTCATATACCGCAACTGCATTGACAGATCTAGCCCATTCTGCACTCCTCAAGCTTGGAAATAGCAGATCCAAGCAGATCAAGGGGCGACCTTTCATCTTTCACAACCCATCTCAATCCCCACCTTCCCGAACACTCTCTTCTGTTGTTTTTTATTTTCTTACCGAGCTGTCTACCACAATTTTCACCTTTTCACAGCAACGAAAAGAGGATGGAGAATGAGAATCCTCAAAAGAGTCCAAGTACTTACCTGTTAAGTATCTGCTGTTTCCCTCATGGAAAAAAATATCATTTGCCCATCCATCTGTTCACCCAACTAAACCCCATAAGCAGCAGCCAGCCAGCCTTCCTTCCAGTGGTCATCATCATCCATCCATAAATGCACACATCCATACACACTTTGTCCTACTATTCCCACGTCATGAAAGTCTGGTCTTCTGCTGATTTTGTTTAATGTTAGATATTAACTCAAACAAAAAACAGCCCCTTTTACAGCAATTTGTGAGCCCCCCAACCCAAAATAATGCTGCTTTTAACAGGTGTTATAGCAGCTAATCTCTCATCATGATGACCCAATTTATTTATTCCCCTTAACAAAAAGCTTAATGTGCCTCCATATTTCTTTCGTCATGGAGTGGCAATGAACAGGATTCAGTGCCATCTTTTTCAGTGTGAATTCTTTTATTCTTCAGGCCCTATATGCATGCCCGTAGCTTTTAGATTTTTCAATTCTGAGATTGGATTCTCTGGGTCATGGCTCTTAGGATTAGGCTTGTCATTTTATCTATCCCTATCTTGACGGGGACGGACAATGAGAGGGGGCGGGGGTCAAGTTTGGAGGTGTTTCTCTATCTGTCTCATTTGCATTTTTAGACTTTCTATTAAACAGCAAAAGGCAAGGAAACCCATAGATTTGGATATGTATATTGTTATATAATTGTGCTTTTGATTAATTGCAAAGCAAAGGGAAGGTAATGTGAGTTAATATATTAATATTTTATGAGTATAGATAGGGGGATAGCTGTGAGATGGTCCATTTGACCTAATCTACAGCCGTCATTTAACTAAGCACTAAGTAATACATTCTTATTTTAGTGTATATATAAACTATTAATAAATAAAATAGAATAAACGATGATGAATGGTGGGTTAAAAAATAGTTATTTAAAAAATATATATTTTTTTTTATATAACGAGGATAAAACATAAATTTATATGAATGAACAATTTATAGAGTGATTTTCTTAAATATTTATATTTTAATTTTAAGATTTTTTTTTATGAAATAGATAAAAGGTGGGACCAATTTATATTAGTATGAGAGAACTTCTTTATTGTTTCACTTTATTAATTTTGATATTGACAAATCATTCTCGTATGTTTTTTAATGGATACTCTTCAGCTTTCTAAAGGCAAGATAAACAAGGGTGTTTGTATTAAGATTTACAAAGCCTATCCTTAGTTTATGTGGTCTAAGCCTATAGAGTTGCTTTCTTCCAAATTTCAATGCTACTCAGAGTTGTATCTTCGGCACATTGATGGGTTCATGCATCCCTTAGGGGTACTCCAGACTCTAGTTATCTTGCAGCTTGGGGGTCCCTCTCACATGGTTCAGAGTTTGCTCCCACCAACTTCCCATTGAGAGAGATCACCATATTCCTCAAGGGCATCGTATTTGTTAAATCTGCTCCTTAGACCCTCGGACTAAGGACCATTTTGAATTATAATGCTCTCCCTACTACGGAATCAGGGGAATACTATTTAATCTCTTTAGAGATTCACTTGGTTATGACCATAGACTCGTGGTTTATGAGGACCAAAGATGCTTATCCCTCTCCCTCTAGTACATGTTCAACCTTCGTCAACAACATACCAGAGGCTAGTGCCCTAAACCAACATGCACCAAGTTGATTGCATCTTACTTCTAGTCATTTAACACTTGTATGAAGAGATCTCTTTGCTAGCTTCCAAGCTCAAATGGTAATTTTTCATTTTCTTTCTTTTGAGTTTTCTATTTCTTTTATGTATTCCTTCATATGTGTTTTTGTCTTCTCCTTGTCTTTACATATAGTGTAGTCTAAATATGCTACAATCGGATTTTTTCTAGTCATATTTTTTCGACCATTTTTTCCTAAAATTCGGCTAAAACTTTAGAAAAATGGTTAAAATTGCAAATATTAATTGTTGAGATTGCACAATTAAGATACAACAGGGGGTTTTGAGGGTGTTGAATCCATTTATGCATTCAAAAATACAATTTTAACAATGAAAAAATGCAATTTAACAAAAAATTGTGTAGCTAAATTCCAATAGAAAAAAATCCAAAACATATAACATTTAGACTTTACCTTTACATATTATATTCTTTGTATTATTTGCATTTATATGTACCAACTTTTATTTTTAATGAACATTAATATTTAAATTATATTGTATTACAAACTCTATAAATTTGTTTATTCTATGTGTTGATTCAACAACTAATTTTACTATATAATTAATGAATTTGAAATAATAAAATCTATATAATATTTGAATTTGTTGTGATGAGAGATTTTATTATCATTTTATGTTTTAATTTAAATTTATTAAAGATTCAATATTATTAATATAATTTAATTTTTTTTTTCTAAGAATAGTTAAAGCAAGTTTGGAAAACTCTTTTTAATTTATTATAATATTCATTATTTATGATATAAATAATATAATAGGAAGGTTATACTTTTTCACTTAAATTTTTTATATTTATATTTTAAATATAAAATTTTCATTTTATTTAACTAAATCAATTTATGTTTATATTTTAGATATTTAATTATATTTTTATCCTCTATAAAAACATAATCACATTGATGTGGAGTAGAGGGATATTCACTAAAATTTAAAGCATGATTAAGGAGTGTACTAATAATTTTGTCAAGCTTTTGGCTTTGAAGTTGACACTTATTTTGACACGTGAAAAAGGGTTGATAGAATTTAATTATTTGGTGATTTCGTTTTATATATATGAGGAGATTGGTGTTAGAAAAGCAATTTTTCACTTCATGTCATTTCATCATATATTCAAGTGAGAATATTCATGTTAATAGTTTGTTAAAAAGGGTTTAAATTTGAATTTAGGTAAATGGTGTTGGCATTTAAGGTTGGAATATTATGTGACTTGCAAGTTAGTAATGTGTATGCGTTGAATGAGTATATTTTTTTGGGAATCACTGTAATTGATTTGGTAATAACTTAATTAAGTGTGTTTAAGGTTATGGTTGAGTTAGCAAGTTAGTTATGATTATCATGTTTCGCGAAAGATATGGGGAGATGCATGTGGATATGTAACGGGTTGAGATTTTTTAGTAAAGGAAGAGTTCATTATTGTAAGAGAAAGTAAGTTGGAACAGAGTTAGAGTTCCAAGTTTAGTTTTGTAATAGTTTTTTAATACGTCTATTGTTTATATATATAAGATGGGAATGAATGAGAAGAAAGAGATCTTAACGCACAACGCATCTTTGTTTTGATTAACTATTGATGGATTATGAATGGGCCTTGGCCTCTGTGCATGTAATTGAATTTGAATGATACTAAATTGAATGAATGAAATCCGAATGACTTTCTCTTTGCATTTCATGTGTTATTGTTTGGTTGAATGTATGTTTATGTTCTTCTTTATAGTAATATGGCAATAAGCTATGAATGAATCACCGGGTTATCTCTAAAGGTTTCTTGTATGTGTTGTCCCTTCACACCATGCGCAAGACTAAATATAGGTGTGATTCTCATGGCGTCTCGGGTGAGACATTCTTTGGTCTTCGACTGAAGATTGAATATGCTAGTGTCTATGAGGTTTTGTTGATAAGAGTTTAACGAACCCTGGGTCTTTAACCCCCCAACGAGAGAAAAGGCCAACAAATGCTTGCTTTCGAAGGAGTTAAATGAACAAATATTTGAATATTTTCATGGTCCTTTCTTTTATTTTTTTTTAATCTTTAAAATATATTGGTTTTCATTGTAATAATTTAATGTAAACTCAAACTTATGAGTGTAATCTTTTTTTTAAATTTCATAATGGACAAGTCTAAACATTTTACGTTTGTTATTTTTTCCAGCAAACATCACTAGAATTTGGCTATGCAATTGTTGGTTAAAGGATAATTTTGCATTACTTAAATTGCATTTTTGTATGCATAAATCGATTTAGCGCCATGAAAAATCTCTAAACCACTCGGATTGAAATCTGCAATTCCACCAATCCTTCTAAATTTCTGACTAAATTTTAAGCAAAACTGGTAGGAAAAATGTACCAAAAAAATTAAAAACATAGAACATTTAAACTATGCATTTTATAATATCTTAATTAAACTCTATAAAAATTGTATCTAAATAAAACAATTTGATATTATGTAAAGTAGATATAAATATTCTCAAAGATAATTGATTTTCTTTATATTAATATCATACAATGTTTTTTAATATCTAAAATATTAATCTTTATTTATACTAACAAAATTATAATTTAAAAAAATTACAATTAATAAAAATATTACATTTAAATTTGAAATTATAAATTATAATAATAACAATCTAATTTTAAGGTCGTGACCAAGCTAGACATCAAAATGGTGTATGAGATCTTCTTGTTTGTGAAACAAGGAATCCCTTACAGTTAGCAATTTAATTGTTAAAGTGTACGAAGGTATACATACCTTGCCTCCTCTGGATTTGAATCTATAACCTTTAAAATAAAAACATAATTATTAATCATTAAACTCACACCATATCCATTATCATATCAATTAAATATATATAATAAAAAAATCAAACTCTTAACATTTAATTGTGAAAATATATTATCTATAAATATAAAACACTATTATCTTATTTTTTATATAAGATCATTGGTTTATTATTGAATCCCATCCAATTTATCTTTATGGTCTCATTAAAAAAAAAATTAAGAAAATTTATGAGGAGAGTTTTTTCTCATGTTAACGGGAAACATGTTCCATTTCATGGATAACTCATAAAGATTTTGTTCCATTTCATGGTATATGAGAACAAATATCTTATTGAGAAACATCTTTTCATACAAATGTGAAATGGGAACTTAGACCATCCCCGGCTGATGAGCCACTAGATCTAACAATAACGAGCCACGAGGTGGCTAGTCTTTGTCATAGTTTTTCTAAAGATAGGTACTAGGCATGGATCGATAAGGTGAAAGGCATGAAATTATAAGGACATTACAATGCATTAAAGTTTGTGAAATTCTAATTACATGTAATAGTTGAGTATTTCACAAGATATTTATTCTCTCTCCAAATTCTAGATTTGGTAGCTTTATGAAGTTTAAAGTGAAGTAATTAGTGTATAGTTAAATTTTATTGGGAAACCAGTATAAGAAGAGCAAGCACAAGTTAAGTATCGGTGAATTTATTTGAGACTTTTGATTCCATGAGATTGGTAAATGAATCTAAATATGAAGACATGAGATTGGTAAATGAACCTAAATATGAAGGTATGTTGTTGACCAAATTGTTTTGATAAAGATCTAGGGATTCCAGATTTAGGCTCCCCAACCCAACAAGAATTGTTTCATTGAAGCATTGAACCCCTTTGTCTTGCAAATGTCTCTTTTGTTAAAAAAGCAAATGTCGTCTATGATTAAGCCAATGCATCGAGTTCCAAATTATGTTGTTAGAGATCAAGGAGACCCTAATAAATAAGCCTGCATTGATATCAAAAGAAAAATCCAACCCAACCAAATTTCACATGGCTATTGTTGTTTTTCTTCTAATTTCACATGGTTATTGCATCATGCATGAGCAAATCTCTACATTTGAATGTTGTACCATAGTTGGGCTAGTGCACCTACTTTATTTGGCTCTCATTGGGTATAAAGTCGGCATGCAACAATTTGTTGTCTTTGTGATGATGATCTATCTGTTGATGTTATATATGACCTTTTGACACCTATCGAAGAACAATGCATTTTCATGAGAGGAGTTGCAACATATAAAAGACATGGCTCAAATTATGCTAAAATTGATGCTCCTACTACTTTAATAAGGTAAGGTTTTCCTTAGCATTTTGGTAGCCCGTATGGGCTTTCTTCTACATTTAGTTGTAGAAAGGCACACATTATATATAATCTCAAGTTTCATTGCACATATTATTCGTACTATTCCATTTTCTTATTTTCAACGTTCATCCTACTATCCATGGAAATAATCAAAGGAGAATTGAGAAAGAAACAATTAGAACCTTAGTTGGAAACATACTTTGGAGAACCTATTGGAATGAATTGAATGATTAACCAACTAAAGGTAGTGTCAACCTTGTCCTCCAAGACAAGAATGCCCAAATCACCATAAGTAAGTGAAGGTAAAGATCGTGTCCTAGCTTCCCTTCACTTGGTTCCTTATGTAACAATCATATATGCTTATTTAGCAGTGGGTGATCCTATTGTTCAATAAGTTGATTCTGATGATTATGTAGGTTATCTTATGAAAGCAACAACACCTATTAAACCAGTTAAAGTGAAAGAAGAGCTCCTCTGCAAACAAGGGATATATGTGGTTGAAGTGGATCCCGAGTAGGGGTTGTATGTGGTTGAAGTGAATCTTGAGAAGGAGCAGTTGATTGAAGAAGAGGAGATGTACCAGGGCATGGATGCCACCGTGAAAGCCTTAGCCAATTGCCACCACCACCAGCATGGTTCAACCAACATATTAATGTGGTTGTCGGCATATTAATGTGGTTGTTAGTGGCATTCAATATATAATAAGATCTTAACCAAAAACTTAGAGGTTTTCATAACATATGAATCCCTACAAAGAGTAATATGAAACAATGTGAAGCATTTATTTTATATTTGAGCAAAAGGCCAACAATATCATCTCAAACAATTACATGCATATACTTTGCACAAATTAAAATCTATCTTAAATTGGACTTTGAAGAATTGTAAAAATTTGAGGGCATTGGGTAAAGAGAAGGTTATTAATCACAAAAAACTCTTACAAAATCAATGCAAATTGACTACTAATAGTCCCTACCCATTGCAGGCATGAACTAATAATATCATTATGAAGTAATATAGTCATTGTTTCCGTTTTGATTTTTAGTACTTATATGCATCTAATGTTATTCTTCTTCTACATATTAAAATTTTGGGTATTGGTTACCGCTCAAGTAAACATAGTCATGTTTAATCAAATTGGCCAACCACAAGTGGCATCATCCCTAGTCGAGGCTATGTTTAAATCAAATATCCATGGACAAGATTGGAACCCATGTCGAGAGGAG
>ML781237.1:48842-62709 GCA_009831015.1 Picea engelmannii
TAATGGAGATATCATAATTCTTAAATAAAAGGCTCCATGGTGAACCCAAATGAGACATGTGGCAAGAACAATGCAATGGTGATATATAAAGAGAATCTCCCAGGGACTATTAGAATAGAAGGAAAACAAGTGTCTAGTTCAATTGAGATCAACAGTCCAGAATGCATGAGAAGATCATCACATCAACAATGTGCCAGAAGTAGTGATGACTCGTTGCCTTTGTTTTGAGTGTCCTTTCCTAAGTTATTTTCATTCCATGATCTAGTCACGAAGCCTATTTCAAACAAATCATGTTTCATAGGTTACATTAAATATAGATTTATTAGTTATCCTACATGCTAATATAGGAGCATGAGAAATGTTTGTTTGAATGCAAGCCTTAATTTGAGCAATGCAAGTTTGGAAATAGAATTAAATTTGTAGAGACCCGAGGTAAAGTTGCATAATGAGTTTCCTCCCTATGTTTATTAACATGATGCAGGAGTAATCGTGGTGGTTATGCTAGCTCTCCTTGCTTATATAGGCATGGGAATTTCTTGTTTCCTTTCTCTAGCATGTGCATCCAAATTGACTTTTAATTTAATATATGGTGCATTTTTTTATTGACCTTTTGAATGGTGAGGTTGAAATCCTAAATGTCAGGACAACCTTTTTATAAACATCAGAGTGACCTTATGAACTTTTGAGACCTAACCTTCTCAATGTTGGGGTGACCTTCTCAACACATGAGAAGACCTTCTGAATACCAAACTTAACCTTCAAAAAACATAGGGTTGACTTACTAATGGTATAATCAAGTTCAAATAGTGAAAGAAAAAGAGCATAAGAGAAATTTTGTTACAAAATGGGATTCTTTTGCCTATCAAATCACACTATTGAATCTCAAAAATCCATTAACAATATTTTCTTCAAATTTTGTAAAGGCCTTTCATGAATTCATTTACAATTTTTTTTGGCTCCCTCTGTAGATGGTTGGAATATCTAGACTTCATACCTTGTTCAAAAATCACTCTATTCAACAATGCTTAAAAAATGTCAACAAAAATCAATTATGCATCTTTGAATGATGCTCCCAAAATATTAATACATATTAGGGATGCAAATAGTTTAAAGAGTATGTGCTCGCTATTTTGATTATATTACACTAGAAAACTCATTAAATTATAATAAGTGAGTGAATAAGAAAATAATTTATTTATTTTTTGATAAATGTGCATTACATTTATAAAAAATTCCTTCATCATAATATGGAATGCAAAATTATGATTCCCGGGAGAAAACTCTCATATGCATTTGAATGATTCCTCTCTCATGGCATTATGGCAATAACTATTGTTTAAATACAACTAGTACCATCTAATACAATGGTGAGAAAATTCATTCGACGACTATTGTCATTTTCCATAAAAAAAAAATAAAAAAAAAATAAATAAAATAAAATAAAATAAATTGAACATGTAATCAAGCTTATGACTTTCCAAACACTTTATTTTTGAATGGTCATGTTATGAAACTATTTAAATGTTTACCTTTTAAACTGGTAGTTGAATTCTAGAATCCATTCAATAGGTTTTGTCATTTTCCAAGAAAAATAAAAATAAAAAATGGAAGCAAGGCTACAACTCTCCAATAAATTTATTTTTAAATGATCATTCTATGAAACTATTCAATCTTGAATTTTTACATTGATACTCAAGAATTCTAGAATTGATTTAGAACAAAAAATAAACTTACACATGTGGACGTTGATCGACAAGGCTGCTACTTCAAAGTGGGCAATGAATATTTGAGGCTACTTGACCATTATTAAAAGAAGATGAAGGGCAAGAGCCAAGGCCATTATTAAAATAATTTGAAGGCATGGATAGATTATCTTAGAACACAATTGCAATTGTTTCACAAAGATTGGATATTTGAATCTCGTGTACGTCTTAGTGATTTCGAGCACATGATCTAGGTATCCAATATCAGGCTCGTATTTCTACATGAAAGATGCTAGTAATAGTGATTGACCATCTCCCACAAGTAATATTTAAAGATTTGAAAGTCAAAATGAACAAAAAAGGGAGAGGGAGAGATCGGTTTCAAGAATAACATCTATGAAGTTTCAATTGTGTCATACATAATGTTGGGTATATTGCTTATTGGTCTACAATAGTCTATTGACCATTTATTGTACTATCCAGTCCCATTGTCCCTTTTCTTGGGCATTTGTCCAAGAAGATCACATGGACTTGTCATCTTGTCAAGTGGTAACTTTACAACATCCATCTAACCATTGTATAAGTAGTAAAATAGATTCCTTATTAGAATATAATCCAATCCATGTCATAAGGGAACTTTGAGAAAGTATGATTGAGTAAATGTTCATAAATGTTGAAAACAAATATATTGGCCATGGTTGTACTAAAAGGTTGTCCTAACAAATATGTGGGTGAGTATGTTGTCCCTTTAGGAAAGCCATTGATTGCCTTGCACATCTGCAATACAAAGAAAAACATTGTAGAAATGTGTTCTCTCTATTCGATGTCAACTTGGCTTGGAGATGTCTAGATGCAAAGTAGAACAATGCACCGACAACTTGGCAGGGTTTCAACCCAAGACACATTGTTGTCATCAATCCATCCTTGAAAAAGTTCCAAGGACCCAATTCAAAACGATGTTTATCTTATATGGTCAAATCAAAGTATTTTTATAAGTGAAAGCTATTGGTGTTTCCTATATCAAAAGGGTTATTTAAATAGATTATATTTTCCATGCATAGGACTTTGGGATTTAAACTAATATAATTTAATGTTGATGGATAGGACATGTCAAATATTTGATCACAAGCTTCACTCAACATAGGATATTGGGACAGTATCATGCTCCATGTGTCTGGAGGGATCAATCCATAGGAATTTGTCACTCTTTGATAGAACCAAAATGGAATATGTAGATGATGCCTTCTTTAATTGAACCCTTATTTGAGTTTCACCATAATAATGTTGTTTTTATTTTAGAAAATTATGTATTTATTGATGATACTTCTTTTTTGTTCAGTCAATAGAGGGGATTGACCAACAAGCTAGGCAATGATGATAGTGACTATAGGAAGGGAAGATTGCTTGAGGACCATCTTTTCCATCCACACCTTGATTCATGCACGTGGCAAAGGGGCTTAAAAATATTTCCAAATCATCCCTTACAATTGGTCATATGACCATGCCTTCAATGAGAAAGATAATTGTAGGATCCAAGCCTGAGGTCCAATTTATTAGGACAACAATAGGCAACTCATATCATCCTACAGAGATTCAGATTCACAACTTACGAAACACTGCAGTCGATTAACATTACTATGTTTTAGAGTACTTTGCAAGGAAGATGAGAATGAAAAGGAGAGGGGTGCTTTGAAAAACATGAATCAACAGAAGCAAAATAAACATTGTTTTACTNTTATATATATATATATATATATATATATATATATATAGAGAGAGAGAGAGAGAGAGAGAGAGAGAGAGAGAGAGAGAGAGAGATGTTCTTTTCATTCTATAATTTCAATTAAAGGTGAGAGATTCGTCGATATTAACATTTTAATAAAGATATGACTCAGTGAACAAGTTAATGAACTATTCATTGGTTATTTCCTTGATATGTACAAACTTGCACTCTTCAAAAGATTGAATTGCTCCATTATACCATGTTATGTGGTTAGACAAATTTCATGATGAACCTTTGAATTTCTTATTAAAAATATCAATCACCAACATCGAATAACAACTTTGAATTCATCCTTATTTATTTGTAATCTTATTAGAAACTTATAATAGATTTCAAGAATTTGTCCCATGGTGATCTTTGAACACCCCACTTCATCTCGCTAGGTTGAGGCTCTCTTTGGAAGTCCCATCAAAGTTCCATTTGATCCATCTTTATTGAGAGCGGTTCTATAATTGTTGATTAAATAAAAGTTTTAACCTCTATCTTTAATGTCAATGGGGTATCCATAAAGGTAGCAACATCCTTATTATCATAAAGATTAATTGGTTACATGTTACTTATGCTTGTTTGCATGGCCTTCCCTCCTCATGTATGTGGCTTGTCTCTGCATGTGCACGAATGATAAGAATAATGTTAATTACAAAAAAATGGAATACGCCTATCTTATGGAATCTTGGAATAACTTTTATGATTATACAATCCCCTTCCCTCATATTCACATTGATTATAAGCACTAGTAGATGACAATATATAGGTCCCAAGATACCATAATCCTTGGAAACGATCTTCCTTGTTAACATAATAGTTGATTGGTTGCTAGATAATTATGCTTATTTGATATACCTTCCCCTCTCTCTCCCTTAATTAAAGGGAATTAGGTGACCTTGCTAATCTTGATGCAGTGACATCAGCTTTTAACTCAAAATTTATTATAACATTGAATAAAAAACTCTAAATATACATTTGTAGAGAAATTACATACCCACACACCTTAATTTTGTATAAAAACAATCATATATCTTAAAAAACAAAAACAAAAATAAAAGTCAATCCCATACAACTTGTTTGAGACTATGTCGTATAATATAAAAATACCATACCACACCTCAGAACTCTTGTCCAAAAGTAGAGTTGAAATTGTAGCAGTTCATTAGTGTGTATTAAGAGCTCACATGAGATTTCTAGACTTATTTTGAATTTGATGGAGGAAGAATATTGTGTTTGCAGTTGTAGCAATATTCGATGAAGATTCTGGGGTGGCATGTGTTGATACTTTGTAGAGAGGGTGATGGGAACCATTTCCTCCACAAAAAACCTTCCCCCAAAGCCCCGATAATTTGATATGATAACTTTAATATTAAATTTTATAAAGTAATATTTTTTATTTTTAAAACTCACAGCATTGATAAAACGATCATTGGGGGATGAAAAGCTTATTATGGGCTTGAAAACAATTGTAAATCAGCTGATCTTTGGAGTTGAGATAAGAAAAAACTCCTCTTTGAGACTCTTGTTACACCTGTTATTCTTTATGGATGTGAAGTCTGGGGTTGTAGTAAGAGGTTTCTCCAAGTAATATGCCCATTATGACCTTCTTAGTGAATTTAATTAAGATATGACCCATAATAACTCAAAATTACAGAAATCATCGGAATGCAACGGAACCAAACCCACAATGGTGGAATCTCTTAGAGCGCAATAGATAGCCAGATAATGCGCAACTCTTGAGGAGGGGCATTTGGGGCTCCATAGGGAGTTCCAAATCATATCCAAGGAAACCCTCCTGACCTAGTACATCATTGGCCAAGGCGCACATTTCGAGTCATATAGCAACATATTCCGTTGGTGGAATCATTAGGGCGCACTCATTGAGCCCATGAGGTGCGCAACCCCCCAGGGGATGACATCCAAAGCTTCCATCATCCGATCTTCAGTCTGACAGTCATCAGTAGCAGCCTAGAGGCCAGGGCACTCAGTTTGGGACAATTTCTAGGTGATTTTGTCGAGTATAGCCACCAGGGCGAGTTTTCCAGAGTTGCAACAGTTGCCATGAGTTTCCAAAACTGCATCTTTTTGTCGATCTATCTGTGCATGCACATATTTGCCTTCATCATCTGATCACGAGTATTTTATATTAGTTGCTTGTATTCTAGTGACGATCCACGAGATCTACCTGACGATTTCATCTACTTTCAACATATTATTGTATTTCATGTTATATTCCCTCATAATACATATGAATGAGATGTTGTTTGTTCCTTATTCTTTATGCATCATATATTCTGCCTAAACAATAATTGAATGAAACACACATGCAAAAATCACCAAGCATGTTAAAACATTAACTCAAACACATCCAGAAACCCCCAGAGTATCAGATCAGATAGTGGATTTGACAATTTAGAAGTGTTTCCTAGACTAGCCGAGTTAGGAACATTACACGGGGCATCGTAGAGAAGGAAAGTCAGACGAAACTTAGAAGAAGAGCGTACAGAGCTGGAAGACTGAGCAGAGCAAAGCACAAATGCGAAAATAGAGCTGAATGAAACGAGCCATAACCAACCTCGAAGAAATGGAGGAGTACCAGGTAAGCTGAAGTGACCTCGCACACGCCTCGCGTACCCATCGTCACCCCTCTGCCATGGCGCATTGAGAGTTCCATTAAACCTGCGCAAGGGAGTTGTCCAACCTGTCGAGGAGCGCAGTAAATTCTGTCCTCCATCCAATAAATGAAGGTTAGGGTGGCGACATGCCTCATTAATAACTTGAGCATACTGTGTGACACCATCTGAGCTACGTGGCACCCCATCTAAGAGGTCTTAATAAACGTTAATCATCATCATCATCAACTAAAATTGCAAATGAATAAATGAAAATTATAAATACATATTTAAAAATAATAATTATAAAACTGAATACATTATCAATTAATTTAGTTTTTTAAATACAAATTTCTATAAATATTTAATATAAAAACAAATATTTTTTATATTTTTAATATTTGGAATAAACTTTTAGAGTGTTTTATTTTTAATATATAAATTTTTTAAAATTTTAAATATGTTTCAAACATTAAAACAAAACAACATTACGAACGACTTTGCTCATTGCTTTTTATTATTCATCTTGAAAACATGATAACATATAAACAATAAATGCTTCTTCACATTTGACTTATGGCCCGTCCAGCACACAAGTAAAGAACAGAAAATCAGATATTGAAAATAATATTGTTATCATTAATCAAACGAAAAGAATTTTAAGCCATGTTCTGCCTACCCACAGCGCTGCCGTTTAAAGAATTTTGAGACACATCTCGTCCCACCTAATGCTGAGTCGTGGTATGCAGACGGCAGTTTTAGCTGGCCACGTTGACCACATTATCTAAACAAACTGGTCAACGACATCTATTGTGTAAAAATAAATCAGTAATCAATTTAATTTTAATGTTTAAAAAAGAAATAACACATGTCTTTCATGGATAAGTCAGGAATAAATGACGAAAATCGAAAAAAACCTTTCCTGATAAAAACCTCCCCTTAAAAGAACGCCTTCAACGTAATAAAAATAAATTTATTATACTAAGAAAAAACCATGCAAATACCCTCAAACCATGCAAATACCCTCAAACCATGCAAATACCCTCTCCTTGCCATGAAACACACAATTCCACAACCTTCTCCACTCTGATAATTTGGTTGTAGTGGAAATGTTAATGTGTTAGACCAACATGGTTGTTAGCTATCAACATTTTGCAATTCAAGGTTCCTTGTAATGTGAGTATTGATTGGACTTTTGATTAGTATGTGGGTTCCAAAAAGGCATATTGTAACATGAACTTTAAATTTAGCCAAAACGTTCATCTCCTACTAAAGTGACATGTCAATTTGAATATCTACCTTATTAACATCATATCATTTATTATCTTCCATGTCTATATATTAACTATTCATTCATTGAGCTAGATTAGATAACTACTACTTTATGGTAACAATGAAATTGATTTGTGTATATCAATTTTTATGAGTAATGTTGGTATAAATTTAGTGCTTAAAGATTTAATATAGATTTTTTTTAGATGTTAAAAAGATTGTATGTTAATTTTTTTAATATTATGATAATCAATTTAAGAAATAAAAAGTTGGATATTGTATACATGGAATATATATTGATCCCCTCTTAAAACATAAAACATAGTGTATTTTTACTTTTTAGTGTCACAATATGGTTGGTTCATCACACATCACAAGGCCATTCAATTCACTTAAATGTAAGTAATTTTAGTGTCACAATATGGTTGGTTCATCACACATCACAAGGCCATTTAAATCACTTAAATGTAAGTAATTGGTAACTTGTTGTCTTACCCTCCTCGATGTGTGGGTGGTGTTTAATGTTAGGCATGATCTCATTGTGGCCTGACTCTTTTGCTTGGGTGAGATTGATTCACTCTTGTGCTATGCTTATGTATTGGTTGTTTTGATTCCAATTCATTTCCCCACTATGTGTTGGGGTGAATTTAGAAGATCGAGGTAAGGCATGGCAACCCAAAATTCAAGGAGATGGGTCCATAAGGTAACACAATTGGAGGAGGAGACCCCCTTTGTCCAACGATTTGACTGGTAAAGTCTACAAAGATATACATACCCTACCCCCTCTGGATTTGAACTTATAACCTTTTAAGAGGAAACACATATTCTTAACCATTAAACCCACTCAAACTATATAACCATATAAATTGATATATAATTAGATATAAAATATTTCAAATCAAAAAATATATATTTCAATATATATTATTATTAAGAATATTAATTAATATATAAAATTAAATGAAAAATATTTCAAATCAAAGAATATATATTTCAATATATATTATTATTATTAAGAATATTAATTAATATATATGATTAAATGTAAAATATTTCAAATCAAACAATATATATTTCTATTAAGAATGCAATAGTGAAAACTAGGTCAATCTAAAAAATAATTACAAATTCAATGTCATTATGAAATTGAGCAAACAATAAACACTTTATTATACATCATTATTAACTATATAAATTAATATATATAATAAGATGTAAAATATTTCAAATCAAACAATACATATTTCAATCTACATTTTCATATATATATAATTTCTTTGTATCGATTTGTGTTTGAAAAGTACCATATAATTCAACAAAAGCCCCCAAGTACATCCGTCCCCCGGGTTCTCTCAACGGTGATGATGCAATCTTTTCTTTGGACAAAGACAAACCACAAACCTCGACTCAATCATTGAGTATCTTATTATTTATTCATCTTGGTGCACGTTGTAGTGACCAGCATTATTGGGTTGTAATTTAAATGATAAAGAATTTGTGTGGGGTTTAGAAGTTTCCAATATATTGTAGTTTTATAATGTTTTAATCGAATTATTATAGTAATTATTTATTTAATTTAAATAAATAATAATAATAAAAGTTAAATAAAATATTTGTATATTAAAATGAATTGTTTGTTTGATATAAACATCAATAATTAAAGGGTTATATTAATAAAATAATTAAATGGGAGTGTGTGAAAAGAAAACCCAAAACAAAAACTTATTATAAAACTTTAAGTAATTAATCATATAAATTAAAATTTTATTACATTAAAAAATAAATTAAAATCATTTATTAATAAATTAAAATTTTATTATTATGATAATGATGATGATGATTAACATTTATTAAGATCGAATTGGTTTATCGGACTTTAAGAGGGTAAGTGATTGATTACTTGGGATTTTTTATAATTTTGTTTCTATGTTCGAAAAGCATTAAGAGAAACTTTCCAAGATCACCATACTTTTGTTGAGTTAAGAGGTTAGAAAGGTTGGTAGTGTGACAAATATTTTGAAAATGAGATCTAATATGGGTATAGGCTGGACAATCTAAGAGAAAATGCTTTTCATCTTCAACCTTCTTAGTGTCACAAAGGTGACACAATCTTTAATTCCATGCCGTTTTACGAATTGACCAACGCCCAGTTTCACTATGGAGCTCGTAAGAATTTGTTCTTATCTTAGCAATGCTTATTTTTTTCTTTACACTTGGCAAAACATAAAGATAATTTTGATCTTCTAGATTATGGTTGATTACATCCTTATAATACCTTAATTTTCTTTTTTCCTCTAACTCTTTATCACACCACATTTTCTCCTTAAATTTTGATTTGACGTTTTTTTTAATAGTATCTTTATTCTACAAAATGGTGTCTTCCATGATTCGCCAATAGTTTAGCCAAGACCGGACATCTTTATGCCATCCTCGTTTGAGTCGTGGTTATGACTCGACTTTGAAGTAATTTTAGGAAGCCTCTTGTCTTCCATGTTGTTTAACTTGTTCTTATACTTTAGGTATCTAGTCATAGCCATGCTCTCAATGGGGGAGACACTTGTTTCTAAGAGGAGGATGGGATAGGGCACATTTCCTTTAATTTTGAGATTATAGGTTATCAAATTCTTTTGTATTTGCTCTATCTTTCTCTAGGATTCACGAGAGATACTACAGCCCCAAACTTCACATCCATAAAGAAAAGCAGGTGTAACAAGAGTCTCAAAGAGGAGTTTCTTCTTATCCCAACTCCAAAGATCAACCGAATTACAATTGTTTTCAAGCCCATAATAAACTTTCCATCCCCCAATAATCATTTTCTCAATGCTATATTTCCAATTGAGTTTGTGGTGAATATCAATTCCAAGATATTTGTATGAAGTCACTTCCTCCAAGTTGTTGTTGTCATATACGAAGGTATCACAAGGGATCTTATTGGATTTAATAATCACGACGTTAGTCTTATCAATATTAACAGTCATACCCATATTGGAGCAAAACTCCTTGAGGATTCTTAGTTGGTTTTCAAGATCTTGGGGACTCCTTGCCATAAGAACGATATCATCGACATAAAGAAGAAGATTGATGACTATACTAGTGAGAGTAGGGTCGACACAACCTGCTTTTTCCAAGTAATCTTCTAACTTGTCAATGTATATGCCAAAAAGGGTAGGGGACAAGGGACAACCTTGTTTGACTTCGATATTGCAATTAATCTCTTTTGACCAGCCCTAAATGTTTTTAAACTTAGCAAAAACCTTCTCATACATCCTTATTGCAACAATCCTCAACCCGAGAGACACTTTTATCTCTTCCAACCTATTCCAAAGGTTTTTCCTAGGAACCGTGTCAAAAGATTTTCTAAAGTCAACAAAACAACAAAAAAGATTGGTTTAGTATTGCGAAACTCCTCTGCAATGATCCCAAAGGTAACAAGATGGTCCACAGTTGAATGATATCTCCTAAACCCGGCCTGGCCTTTAGCTCTTTTACCGTGACTTTCTAGCCAAAGACTAATCTTCCTTTCCAAAATAATTCCATAAAGCTTGGCTAAAATCGAGCTAATCATAATGGTCCTATAATTAGAGGGAATGTTTCTATCCCCATTTTTAAAAATAGGAACAATGAGGCTTTGCGTCCAGGGTTTAGGGAAGTCCCGCTTGACTGCTAAATTGAAGAGCTTGTGTATGTGAGGGATAAGGATTGGCCCTCCGATTTTAAATTTTTTAGCTTGGTAGCCTTCAATGTCCTTAGCTTTCCCATTTGCAAGCCGCTTAACCTCGAACTCTATGTCATCTAAATAAAAAACTTCTTCCTTTGTAGGGACAATAGAAATGGTGTCCATGGCATTAGAGAACTCGTAAAGACTTTTAAGGTAGGAATTCTAGTCCCTTAAGGGAATCCTATTATTTTCTTTAGTATTGCGTTTTAGAATTTGGCTCCAGAACTTCTTAGGATCCAGCTTATATAGTTGTGAAAGTTGTTCTTGCCTTTTATTGATATAGCACCTTTTTTCCCTTTTAATTAGGGCTTTGTACGTATTAATCTTATCAAGATTTAAGGACTCATTAGAAGCATCCCTAATGGCTTTCCTAGCAATTTTACATTCTTTATCATACCAAGGGTTGGTCGTTCTAATATTCTTTTTATAGGACACCTCGAAAGAGAACTTGTTAATAGAAGTGGAAAGGGTAGATGTAAAATTATGATAGAGTTCTTCAATGTTGCCCTTATAAGTTAAGAGATTTAATTAAGTATTTAAATCCTTAAAGAAAATGTCAACTTTACTTTGTCAAAGCGCAAGTTTCTTTGATTACCAAAATTCTCTTCAATGACGCTCCTATGTATGGAAAAGTTTAGAGTTAGGGTTAAAGGTTTATGATCAGAGTCAGGCTCATGGTCATTTAAAAGGTCAAAATTTGTTATTTGGTTGGAAACGAGGATATCAGATATCACATAATCTACAACACTACTACCTAGCCCATGAATACAAGTCATCTGGTTGGATTTTGACCACTTCATTACTCCATTGAAAATTATTAGGTCTTAAGAACTACAGAGCTTGACCAACTCAGTACCAAACAAATTCTCAATTAGGTCTCCAGAGCTTCTTTTGTAGCTATTAGATAAAACAAGGTCCTCATTTAGCCATAAAGGATTATAGTTGGAGTCATTACTTAAAATAGTAGCTTGTTTAGTTGCAGTCCTAGCATTAAAGTCTCCTAACAGGAGGACATTACCTTCATTTTTCAAACTATAAATATCTTGTTCTAAATTATTATAGGGACAATTGTTATCTAGATTGTTTTTCTTATAAAAAGTAGAATTAATAGGTGCAAAATAACAAATTTCTATATACATCTTCTTAGCATTGGTGTTTGAAATTTCTATCCAAATGTACCGATTGAGAGGGTCAATCTTATGAAGTTGAATGTGAGGAGAAATGTCATTTCTAATATAACAAGCTATGCTTCCTATCCCTCTAAGGTGGGATTTTTTGTTCCATGCCAACCATAAGACAAATCCTTCTATGTTAGGGACCTTAGACTCCTCATGCTCCCAAGTTTCAACTAGACAGGTAATATTAATATCACTCAGGATCCAACTTATCATAGGACCTTTGTGCCATGGAAAGCCACGACAGTTCCAAAAAAGGATCCCGAGTGTCCCAAATTCCTATTTATTATTATCCTTCTGGTCTCTATCCCTAACAATAGCTTTTCGATTTCTAATTATTGCCCATTTTTCTTCTTTCCTGGCTTCTTTTACCTTTTGAACTTCCTTAATTAAGCTTGGTCTTTAGGAATGAGGTCTTCATTTATCAATATTCTTGACCCTTTTAAGCTCAAAGATTTACTAAGTATGCTATATTTATGGTCATTACAACTTACTTTGACTCAAATCAACCTATCTTTGTGATCAATTATTTTTCCTAGCCTCTTTGCTTCTATGAGGTAAGTTGTACCAATTTGTGATTTATTATTTAATTCTTCTTTTACTATTTCTAGCGTATTCTCCTCTTGTTGTTCTTTTATACCAAAAATTATGAGGTTCAAGTCTCTTTTGTTACGCTCATGGTCTAGTTCAATTAGCTTATTCATTTCCTCTTTGATGGGTTTGATATCCAATTTGTTTTCCATATTATTGAGGGTCAAATTGTTGGTTAATTTTTCTTCTAGCTCTTTAATCCTATCTCTCAAGCTGTGATTTTCTTCAACCCCTCCTTCTTGGGTTGATTGTTTATGTTTTTCCATTTCTTGAATCCTATCCTTCATTGTCTCCAATTCACTCTTGAATCCTAAGCATCTATCCTCTATTTGAGTTTGAATGGTATCTTTAATTTTTTTATCAATCATTGCCTCTAGCTCTATTTTGAGTTTTACGTCTCTTTGTTCACTCATTTTTTCTAATGTTTCTAACTCTATTTGGATTTTGGCATCTCTCTCTTCTCTTCTTTTTTCTATTGATTCCATATATCGTAAAGGACCTCTAGGGTGATTTTGGGGGGCCTACCCTGTTACGACTAGTTTTTGGAATAGGTGGTGGAGTGCTCATATTGAAAAGAAGAGAAAAAAAAATGTAACAATTATTATTTTGGATTGACTTTATCTCTCAAATCAACTTTTACCTATGAAACTTAAAATAAAAAAAATAAAAATATATATATTTAAATCTCTTTACTTAATAGATAATAAATATATTTTAAATTAAAATTGAATCAAAGTAAAAAGTGACTCACCTCATTTCACATGTCCAATTGCTCAACTGGTTGAATAAGCCAAAAATAATTTCCGAAAACCTCACAAAAGTTCTGCAGAAACTACAGAGATTATTCTTGGTAAAAAAGGTAAAAAAACCAAAGAGAAGTATTATTCGAGCTAAAAACCGCAGATATATAATGTTAGAAATAAAATAACTCCTTCAAAACCGCATAGAAGTATTATTCCCGTTCAAAACCGCAGAGATATTATATAAAATAAACAAATTTAAATTATTTATTAATAATATAAATC
>ML781237.1:69582-80909 GCA_009831015.1 Picea engelmannii
AATAAAAAAAATCATAATGATATTCATTAAGAGAAGGAATTACATTATGTACATGTTAATAGTATTGGAAAAATATTCAAAATGATCTTGTAGGTGTCTCATCAACCACAAACTATGGCTATATATTCTACTACAAAAAGGCATATCCCAATTCCAAAATTGTCAAAAATATCTTTTAGAAGGTCTTAGTACTTATTTGATCAAGACAAATTTCTAAATTGTTCATACCCTTATAGGTATTGGTCCCCCACTAGTTCACATTATATGTCCTAAATGAACATCATTTTAATGTCAGGACCTGAAACAGGTTTGTAGACTTTATGATCAAATAAGAAAGCGCAAAAAAATAACTGAAGGTCTCTTAGAAAAACAGGACCGTGGAGCAATAAAATAAAACAAATGCGGAAACAAAACACAGAAGATACACAATACAATAGAGACACAGATTTACGTGGTTCACCCAGTGTGGGCTACGTCCACCAGAGAAATTGCTAGGTCCTTCCTTTATTATTATCCAACATATGAAGGGATACAACCTACAACAAACCCACTGTAACTTCCTCTTCTTTCTCTCACAGTCTCCTATCTCAGAACACAATATTCATCATGCACCATAGCCGCAATACATTTCCCTCATAAAAGAGGGTTGCCTTCTAGGGAAAAAACCCTAATATAATCTCTACCGTTAGGTCTGCAACCTTATAATGAACGGTCCAGATTTACAATGAAATTACAATATACATTTACAAGGCAATTTTTCCTTCGGGGGACGTTACCCCCGAACCCCTGCTAGGGGCCCACTTGCCCCCAGACCCCCCAGCTGGGGGGATAGCCCCCCCGGACCCCGCAGAGGGGGTACCCTCCTCTGCACTCCCTCGCGTGGAAGAGTGTACATACTTCCGGGGTGTAAATACTTCATGGGGTATACACACGGATGAAAGTAAAATACTTCTAAATCAGGAAGATAATCAGGCTCCATAACCAACAAGGTCATCATGTAGAATAGAGAGAATTACCTCTCAATCAAGGATATCAGTAGAGATCTCCTACAATATAGTGTCATCCTTAGGCTCTTTCCATGAACATAAACCAACAACTGGTAAGAGGGAACCTTCAACCAATTTATATGTATTCTTTTGTTTATATGAGTTGTCTAATAATACAACTTAGATGTCAATATATAAATTTGCATTTCACTTGTGAACATTGACAATTTATTAGTATGTCGAGAGCATTTATTTTCATTAAATCAATTAACAATTGTGTTCTTTAGTAGACATTATAGGTTTTAATGAACTCCTTGGGAGAGAGCTATTAACTCTTATTGTGAATTGAATGTTTTAGTTTTAGACCGTCAATCATATTATACAACAACATGATCAAATATCTTGTCTTGTTTGAGATGATATGATAAAAACAATTCCTAATATAATAATCCAACTCGACTATGGCTTCCAAAGTGAGGCCATGGAAAATGGTTTGCTCATTATTATTATTCTTATACCATGCAAATGTATAACATAGTTATCAACTTGACAAGAGCCTACGTAGTTCTTGTTTTTTTAGGGGGTAAAAAATTCTTGAAATTTGACCCCAAATCAAAAAGTGGTGCCAAGAGTATCATCACTTTTTTCTAGGCTATTTTTTTGAACTTTTTTAGTGTTGACATCGAAAAGTTTTTATAGGTTTTTTTTTTAATGTTGTTTTTGGTCCCTTTTCAATAAAGATGATATTGGTATCACCACTTTTTTCCAATGACTATTTTTAAAAATAATTTCATTGTTGATGTAGTAATCATAGCTTGTTTTTATTTTTTCAAGGGTTTTCTTGTTTTTCTTTTTACTTTTAATCGTGATATAGTAGCTCCAGTTTTTTTAAATGTTTATTTTTGTTTTTGTTATATACTTTTTGTCTTTTAGTGATTCAAGTATTGCCAACCTTTTCTAATAGTTATATTTTAGATTTTTTTTTAAATAAATGAATGAGCACTTGCTCAAATCCCGCCATAATTTGCTTAGTTCTACAAAAATTAATTGAAACTTTACCTTGATGTGATAAAAATAAAGAAGAAATTTCATAAAATTTATAAAAACTTTAAAAACTGTGAAAGTAATTGTCTTTAATTTAGCAAATTTTGACCATTTTTTTCTAGCTTACAAATCCCCAGGAAAATCCTCGAGTACTTTCCCTCATTTCGAGGATGGTACTCAGTGTAAACCCACATGACTATGAACAAAAAGGCTCAAAACCATTACAATGATATACTCGTTAAGAGCTCAACATGTCACTTACAAGAGTTGAACCTGGGTGGGGATGATAACAATCATTCCTCCCACCACCTGAGCTAAACTCAATTGACAAATTTTGTAAACTTCTACTGAAACTTTACCCAATTTTGTCCAAAAATTTCCAAATTTCATTAAATTTCATGAAATTTTATTACATGGAGGGAGGTGCTAATGCCTAGTGTCATCCCTCCACCTTAGGAGATATTCATAACATCACAAAAGTTCACCAAATTTAACCCCATTTCAAGTAATTTTGAGAAATTTTGCACATAGAGGGGTTCTTTTTTTTAATGGGGAGGGTGGTGGTGGGGAAGGTGGGATGCAATGCTATGAATCTCTAATGGGGTGGGGGCTGACTCTGGGCACCACCCCCTTCCCTCCATGAAATAGATTTGGTGAAATTTGGTGAAATTTCAACAAAATTGGGTAACATTTTGCTAAAATTTCACCATTTTTTGCTAAATTAAAGGTAATTCGCTTCTTACTTTTTAAAAACCATTTAATTTTTTTGAAATTTATCCCTTAATTTTATAACCTTGCACTTACATTTTGCATAATTAGGAAATTAAATCAAGACTTGATTCATTGTTCATACATTTCTTTAAAAACATTAAAATCCTAAATATGACTATTAGAAAAATAGGTGATACAAGAATCACAAAAAAATGAAAAACAAAAATAGACGATAAAATAATTTGGAGCTACTATATCACATAAAAGAAAAATTAAAATAAGAAAACCCTTTCAAAAAGGAAAAAAAAATGTTTTTACTATATTAACAATTTTTTTTTTAAGAAAATGCCCCCTAGAAAAAATGGTGATACCAGTATCATCCTTATTCAAAAAATGACCAAAAAACACATTTTGAAACCCCCCTGCAAAAACATTTCTACATCAACACTGAAAAGTTCAAAAAATAGCCTTTAAAAAACCCAGTGACATTAGTTGCATGCTCTCTTCCTTGACATCGACACCCGTTTAATTAATCATCTCTACTTTGGTAATTGTAGTCATGGTTTCCTTCCACTATTGTCTCATTTGGAAAACAAATCCCTCATGTAAATATCGTTAGGGCTTCCAATGAATTGGGGGTTAAAAAACGTTGTTGAAAAGTTATATATATATATATATATATATATACTCTCTTCCTCGACATCGACACTAGTTTAATTAATCATCTCTACTTTGATCATTGCAGTCATGATTTCCTTCCACTCGTATAATTTGGAACACAACTCTCTCATGTAAATATTGTTAGGGCTTCCAGTGAATTGAGGGTTGAAAAACATTGTTGAAAATTTATATATATATATATATATATATATATATATATATGGAGAAGTTGTTTACATGAGAAGGAGGAGGGGGAGAGATGGGTGCATACTGCGAAAACCCTAGCCGTAGGTCACATTGGTGTTCCCTTGCATATGACCTGCAGACTACTACTTTATCTCTGTTCCACTAGTTTCCTTCCCCTTCTATTTTCCATTTTCGGTGGGTGGAGTCTTTATTTTTCAGCTGAGATGGAAAGGGAGGAGGAAAATTTGGACTATACAGGTGACTTCTCGGATGCACAACCGATTTGGTCAGTGCTAGGTGGACACTTTCCTATGCCGGGTCCGGAGTTGTTTCTTTCAGCTGGCGGAATGGAGGAGGTTAGGTTTACTATTTCCATTCTCGAACCAAAAGTCCAGGGTTGTGGGACTGTCAGCGGGCCTGCTAGTGGGGCTTCCCATTTTTATCAAGACCAACTTCTTCTTGGCCAGGGTCTTGCTCTAAGTCCCGATGCAGTGCCCTTTGGAAGTTTCTCTCCTTCCCCTCCTAGGAATCTGATAGAGTTATAATTATCTGTGATGCGAGCTTGTGGATGGAAACATAAAGAGGAGTTTCCACCTACGATTCCCTTTGAGGGTTTATGTCCTTTCAACCCTACTTTATTAGATCTGGATAGAGATTCAAGTTTGATTGGAGGTGGCGATTCTAGGGAAGACGCTCCTCGTATGTGATGGAATCCTCTTTCTACTGCTACAGAGCTTGTCCAGCCCTGACTTTCTTTCGGGATCGATCTAAGTGAGTCTTTTTCTTTCGATCCAACATAATTTTTTGTCTCTCCATCTTTGACGACGACTCAAGGTTCTAGAGGGGAGGAATTGCAATAGGGGTTCGCACCTCCTGTTGAGTTCCAAGAAGGACGCTCACGACAACTTCTTATTTGTGGTCCTAGGGAAGGGAAAAAGTCTGGACCTAAAAAGCAGAGAAAGAATACAATTATAAATCTAGTTACAAAGCCCAAAAAATTGGCCCTAGGTGACGATATTATGCTACCATAGGTTTCGGAGATGGAAGTTATGGTGGTTGTGGGCCGCACAAACGAGCGTCATCTTGGAGTAAAGACCTTAAAGGATTGGGTGAAAATGAATTGGTCAAGTCTGATGGACCAACTTCCCTCGATCCATACTCTGTTAAAAGGATGGTTTATGCTAAGGTTTGAGAGGTCAATAGATGTAAATAAGGTGCTTAAATCCCCTTGTTGCATTGACTTGATGCCGATACTCTTAAAGAAATGGACACCATTTTTTTATGTGAGCCGTAGAAGAATTGACGAACTTCCCATATGGGTGCGGTTGACTAGACTTCCTACTGAACTTTGGATGGAGAAAGGGTTTGAATGTGTGGGGAATTATCTTGCCACTTACATGGATGCATACATATATTTCATCACATCTGGAAAAATTTTGATGGCTTGCATATTGGTCTCACTAAACTTCAGAAAGGGGTTGGCGGAGGAAATAAAATTATCTTGGGGAGAAAAATATTTTATGCAAAAATTGGATTACGAGGGCATCCCGTTCAGGTGTCATAGGTGCCACAAGCATGGACACAAGGCCATTGACTACAAACTCCCCATGGTGAATAACGGGAAAGGCCTTACAAAGTATTTGCAGAAAAATAGGGGTGTGTCTCAGCTGGGGGAGGTCCTGACAACACCAACATTGAAGAAAGGTAGGGTTGGAGCAGATGATGGCAGGGAGAGACATAAGTTATCTAGAAATGACCACCATTCTAGGTACATGCCATCTCCCTCTTGCTCAGAATCAGGTTCATGCCCTGGACAGATCCTTCCAGAGCTCTCTCGTTCCTCTACAAGATTGCTTCAACAGGGCATTGCTTCACATCTGGGTATGTCGCCACGTTCCCTCCCCTCTTTAATTTTTTTGTTTCAGTCTTTATCTTTGTTAGGTAAAAACTAAGCAATATATTTAAATAATATCCCCTTTTCCCTAGAGTTTTCCACTAGTATTCTATACTCACCTACTGATCCACCCCTTGCAAATCTATCCTTTTCACATGTCTCGGTCCTAGGTCCCCCTCCCTTAGATAATTTGAGCCTTGATTCAACACAATATTTGGTGGTTTATCAACTGAGAAACATGCACATTCCAACCCTTGGGGATTTTTTACAAAAGTTTGAGGGCTTGGGCTCGAACCCTTCGCCATGTTTCAGTGGAAAGGGTAGGGCGAGAAAATCCTTTCTATCAAAAGCATAATCTAGGGCTGCCATGGATATGGCAGAAGGTCGACAAATCTCCATTACTGGGGCCCTTAGAGCATGACAAACCCTGGAGGGGGTTTCAAAATGAAAGTACTCTCTTTTAACTGTAGGGGTGTGGTGAGCCCATCGAAGAAAATTGCCCTCCATATGCTGGTGGAGTCAACTAAGCCAAACATCTTGTTGCTTCAGGAAACTTTGGGTGATTCAAACTTTGTCACACCTCTTCTAGAGAGATTATTCAAAGGATGGAATTTCTTTGGTTTGGATGCAAAAGGAAAATCGAGGGGTTTATCCATTGGCTGGTACATTAGATCTGTTAAGGTTTTAAACTCTTGGGGTATTGATTCAAGGATTAGTGTGTCAAATTGTGTGGAGGAGTTGGGCAGGAGTTTCACAATTCTCAATGTTTACGACAATTATCAAGAGCGCATCCAATTATGGGACAACCTTCTCAACAAATCATTCTTGAAAAAATAGGATCTTATTTTAGGGGGAGACCTAAACTTCTCATTGGGAACAACTGAATCTTGGGGTGAAAGAGCTATCCCATATGCTCTAACAGATTATTTTAGTCATAAGTTGGGAGAATTGGGCTTATTGGACATCGCCCCTACAAAAATAAGCCCAACTTGGAGAAACAAAAGGATAGGGGAATATTACATTTCCAAAAGATTAGATCATTTTCTAATATCAAAAGCTCTGGTGGAGTCTCCTTTATTATTTAGACAATGGGTGGGTTCAGGAGGAGAGTCGGATCATCATCCAATTTTTTTGGAGGTAGCAGGAAGATCGAAATAACAAGCTAGCCCTTTCAAATTTAACTCATCTTGGCTGAAGGAGGAGGAATTCCTATACCTTGTAAATGAGATATGGACTCCATTACACCACGAATATCGAGCCGCTATACAGTTTGCTTGGAACCTAAAAAAGTTAAAAAAGGCTATGGTTGAGTGGGATTGAAAGGAAAAACAATAGGATGAGCATGAGCTAGTAAATATTGAAGCTTCCCTACAATCTATATATGATTAGGAGGGTGGAGGATTTGCCTCTACTGAAGTCAAAGAGGCTCTTTCAGGGTTAGAAAAGAAGAGAAGACAACTCCTGGAAGAAAAAGAAGCAGAGTGGAGGTTAAAGAGMAGAACTTTRTGGTTACAAAGYGGGGACGAAAACATAAAATATTTTCAGGCTTATGCTAAAGGGAGAAAAATGGAAAACAYCATTTGGAGCCTTAAGGACTCCACRRGTTGTCAATTATCTTCTTTTKAGGATTTGRCACAGTTGGGTTCCAGTCATTTCAAGAACTTATTCAAATCTGATGGGCGGGTCACTAGAGATGCCATTATTCAAATGGCYCTTTATTTTCCTAGGTTTGTGGAAGAGGATGATAACATGGYTCTCATGGAAATGGTCATAGAAGAAGAGCTCAAAGAGGTTCTCCATAGCTTCCAAAATGATAAGAGCCCGGGACCAGACGGGTGGTCAATGGATATATTTGTGGGACTTTACAACATTATTGGGAAAGACRTYCTCGGGGTGGTAGAGGAGTCTCAGATAAATGGCGACATTCACTCCCCGTTAAATTCCACTTTCATTGCTCTCATCCCTAAAAAGGAYGACCYACAATCCCTTAAGACTTCAGGCCTATCTCTTTGTGCAACAACATCTACAAGGTGGTGGCTAAGATTATCAACAAAAGGATAAAACCCTTCCTTTCTAATTCAGTTTCACAGTAACAATTTGGTTTTTTGGAAGGCAGACAAATCCATGAAGCCATAAGAGTGGCACAAGAGGCCTTGAACAACTTAAAATATCGGAATACAAAAGGGGCAATAATCAAGATTGATCTTTCAAAATCCTATGATAGAGTCATTTGGATTTACTTACGGATGCTCCTAACTCACCTGTGGTTTGAACTTGCTTTTATAAATTAGATTATGAGTTGTATTATGATTGTTTATTTTGTTGTTCTCATAAATGGAGTAGCCTCACCCTTGTTCTCAACAAAATGAGGAATCATGAAAGGATGCCCGTTGTCTCCTTTTTTTTCTATTGGTAGCAGAAGGCCTCAACATGGCCATTGGTGAAGCCAAATCCAGAGGTGATTTCCAAGGCATTTCTATTTCCCCTACACTAAGGATTTCACATGTAATTTTTGTGGATGACATCTTGATTTTTTGTTGTGGTATGAGGGGAGATGCAGAGAAATTAAGTGCTATTTTGGACCTTTTTGGTCGTGCTACATGAATGTAGATAAATGGCCAAAAATCCACTCTATCCGCCCACTTAATGGATGAGGAATAAAATGTTATGTATAAGGAACATTTTCTTTACGAGTTTATACCTTTTGATGAAGGCATGAAGTATCCAGGCTTCCATCTAAAACCAAGCAATTACAAAAAGGAGGATTGGGGTTGGCTTGTTGCAAAATTATAAAAGAGATTGAAGTCATGGAGTTTTCGTTGGATTTCTAGATTGGGGATATTGGTCTTAGTAAAGTTGGTTTTGGAAGCTATCCTAGTCTACTGGATTTTG
Source organism: Picea engelmannii (assembly GCA_009831015.1). NCBI lineage: Eukaryota > Viridiplantae > Streptophyta > Pinopsida > Pinales > Pinaceae > Picea > Picea engelmannii. The sequence goes on from ML781237.1 coordinate 77,956, forward strand.
TTGGCATGGGTTCCAAAAGGAACGTTGGAGAATATTTGGTGGACCTATTTCAGATTTCTATGGGCTAGTTCAAAAAACCATTTTGTAATGCCTTGGGTAAAATGGGAGATGTCGGCAGTACCCAAGTTATTGGGGGGGTGGGGTTTGAAAAATATACATCATTTTTCTAAGGCCTTGGCAATCAACGTGGGATGAAGGTTGATCACTACAAAAATACTATGGAAAAAAGTGGTTACTCAGAAATAAGTTAGGCCATACACGATGGAAGAATGGATTAGAAGGCCTATAAAGGAGACCTCTAATTGCAGTATTATTTGGAAATCCCTTGTAAAATCATTTTCAGTAGTGGGAGAAAGACTGGCCTGACGCATTGGAAAGGGAACGAGAGTTAGAATTCTCCTAGATCCTTGGCCGAGTAGTGGAATAAGTCACCTACTCCCCCCATTTTTTATATAAATCCTCCACTACATGGGACTGTTCTACCTTGCTCGGATTTTCGACATGAACAAAACTACAGTTTGGGGTCAAGTATGGAAAGATTCAATACACCTGGGTTTGGAAGAGGAATTTGCAGACACGTGGGTAGACCACATCAAAGCACTCAAAATGGGGCACATTCGTATTATAGATAAGGAGGATGAACTTGTCTGACAACATAATCCTTATGGGGTTTATACACCAAAAGAAGGCTACACCCAAATCAATATTGATCTTCTCCAAAAAGAACCCTCTTGGTGGTGGAAAGGGGTATGGAAAGTAAAATTCCCTCTCAAATATTGCATCTTTTTATGGCATTTAATAAAAAATAAGGTGCCAACATGGGACATAATGAAGAAAAGATGCTTGGAGGGTTCGGGATGGTGCTCTCTTTGTAGGGATGATGAGGAGTCTATCACTCACTTGTTCCTCAATTGTCCTTCTTTTAAACAGGTCTAGATACAATTTTCTATAGCAATAAGAATGGATTGCAGGTGGCAAGGTCAAAACATATAAGAAGCTTGGAGGCCGTGGGTACAAGAACCCAATAATCATAACATCAAAGCTCTCCCTCTACTTATAAATTGGGGAGTCTGGCTGACTCAGAACTCTGCTATATTCAACGATAAATCATCCATTCCAGAACACATTGTTAAATAAAGCATCAACATCCTTTCACACTTCCCACAAGGGAAAGAATCCCCCCAGTGCAGTCTGTGGAGACAAAATCTGTGGATCAATATCGACCATGGGATTATTTTGACAAGGCATCACAAAATGATGGACAATTATGTAGAGGAGGTGTTGTCCTTCATCTCTCAACTTCTCACGTCTTCCACATAAAAATGGGACTGGGACCAGGGACAAACAATTATGTTGAACTGATGGCTTTAAAATTACTTCTCACCTTTGATGGAGAAAAAGGGATATCCAATCTTCAAATCTTTGGTGACTCTATGGTGATAATAAATTGGATCAGGAAATCTCAATTTTGTCATAACATTAAGATTCTTCCACTAATTGAAGAGGTTTTTATTATCCTGGGTACTTGTATAAATTTCTCTATCCGTCATGTCTACAGGGAGCAGAACATGGCAACAGACAAACTCTCTAAAGAAGGTCTTCTCTTGTATTATGGGCAGTGGAAAATAATGGAATCAAGGGATGGCTCACATTTTGAATACTATCATAGGACATTTATAGATATTCTAGGACCCGACGGCCCTGATCCTCACTCTTGATTTTTCCGATAAGACTTGGAGACTTTTAGATTGAAATACTATTATTCTCATATATAGTTATAATTTTTTTTGCTGACAATCAATTGAAATAACAGTTTATGGTATACTACTTCTATATTTTGAGGGAACGGATTTCCTATGTTTTTTGGGTACAAACATTATCATGTTACAGTTCCAATTTGAGTTTCTATTGGAGGTCTCCCCTTCCCGAGGAATACTGATCAACATTTCTTGAGGCTGGCATGCTTATTACTATAGCACTATCTTCATTGTCTGCAAGCAGTTGTGGGAGGTAGAGTCAATTGTGCTCTACATATTTGAATTTTATATGCTCAGGCTCTCCTAGATATGAGAGGTTTGGTAAATTAAATGCATGTTTGGCCTGCTTTCTTCAGAATGCAATTTTTTTTTCTCCTTGAAATAAAATTTATGCTTTTTTCTCGGGGAATATATATATATATATATATATATATATATTATATTTCGTCAGAAAAAAGTTTAATTTTATTTCATATAGAAATGAAAATTACACTCTGTAGATGCATATTCATATGCATTTTGTTGAAAAAAAAGCCAAGCGGGACCTTGGTGTCAGTGAGGCAACACCACAAAGGGGCTGTAGTCAAACTATTTCAAAAAACATATACAAAGGTGTCCATCCTTGTACATTCGGATACCATATAGTGTTGGTAATACTATACCAAAAAGGTTGGTTTAATGGTTTTGTTTGCAACAATATTGATATTTTAGGCCACGATTTTAAAAATGTTGCAATTTTAAACCCGGAAAAATGGTTCTCTTTGTAGCACCAATTTTCAATTTGAGGGTTGATTTGAAGATTTTGGTTGCAAAGATACCAGTTGTTAAAGCCATGGTTTAAAAAAGGTTGTAATTTTAACCTTGAAAAAAATGGTGCTACTAGCAACACCACTTTTCAATTTAAGTATTGATTTTGATTTTTTTGTTAACAACATTTCAAGTTTTAAAGGCCATGGCTTCAAAAGGTTCTAATTTTAACTCCACAAGAAAAAAATGCTAATGGTAACACCACTTTTCATTTTGAGGGTTGGTTTTGGTGTTTTTGATGGAAAAATATGGGTTCTTAAGGACAGAGTTCTTGTTTTGACATCATAAATATCACAAAGTTGGTAACTGTGTTTTGTATTTAATTTTATTTATTGGAATGGACAAAATAAGATAAAATGCTTAGTTGTATTATATTACGTATCTAAATTC
>ML781237.1:84628-103756 GCA_009831015.1 Picea engelmannii
ATGTACAATAGTTATATACAACTTACAAGGTTTAAGCAAAGCCTTATGAACCCAAGTAAATTTTCCTGATTCTTTTTTTTTCTGTCCCCCACCACCAATGGGATTTAGATAAAGATCAGGGAGTAAACTGAATAATTCCCGATCTGGAATCTTTTTTGGGTCCCTTTCTATCATTGTATCAATGTGGATTACCCTCATAAATAACAATAGAGCTTTTTCAAGCATTTGTAATTCGTAGTCTCATTGGATGACATATTGCTCCCAACCTAAGAGTTGCTAAAAGTATGATTCGAGATAAGGGACCCATTGTATGGGAAGTACTTCAAGAGGTTATGCAAGGACATCCCGTATTGTTGAATCGAGCACCTACCTTGCACAGATTAGGAATACAAGCGTAAATAATTGTTTTAAGATAATGTATCTAAACAAGATTAAATATAAACAAAATTATTCTATTACTCTAAATACCAAACTAATAAAGAATGAATGAACAATATTGTAAATGATATAATGTGTTAGCGTTAGAAGTCACTCCTGGATTGCGATAGGATTAGAGCCCAACGCCCATCAGTTTATGTCACGAATAAATTTAATGGGTGATCGAATGGGTAGAGACCTAGGAAGGTATCACTCTAACTTAGGGACCAGGCCTGGTATGTAAAAAACAAAGGAGGCCTTGATCTAACTTCCGTCAATGAGTTGATAGTAAAATGAGCAGGGGGAAGACTTGGTGAGATGAGTAAGCAAGACTGCCTCGGGCATCAGACCTTTCAACAGCTTGAGGAAGAAAAGCTCAGAATACAAGATCCTCTTGGTTCTGAGTTTCGGGCAACTAAAGGGTGACTTGACTGGATCCTCCAATTCCAAATCATTCAGCGTTGAGAAAATACAAGAACTGATTAGAGACAATGCAACTATTACAGTGATCCAACCTACACCATCCTATAACAACGCAACTCGACTGGATCCTCCAATTCCAAGCTGTTCTAATACAGTGAAGACAAAGAGATGGAAAGAAGCTGACATTCATAAGGCAAGAAGTCTCAAGTGCCAATACATAACCGGAGCAACCAGTGCTTCGTTAAAAATTTACAATTGGAAGCCTAGCTCAACCATCAATAGATTACAAAAATGGCGAAAACGCCTACATATACTCAAAACAAAACAACAATAGCAAAAACGAGACACTGCATTAAAAACATTGCGTCTGCATGTTTTCCGGCAGTCTGCGCATGTAGACTCTGGACAATCGTGCACTTACGACAGACGCAATCAGACTCTTGACTGTCCTGCAGATGAATCGACATGCTTTTAATCCTTTGCCAGACTTTCCATTTATGGCGGAGACGATGTCTAACCACCTCCAACAACTTTAATAACTGCTTTCTTGGGATCAGGAGCAATCTGGGTCAACTCTGCCCTCTAGGACGTGGAGGTCTTCTCATGGCGCCACCTATATCAGCTGGACGGTCTAATGGATAGGTTGTGGAGGATCTGGCGTGCTTGACGTGGAACGGGGAAAGGGAGTGATCACGGAAACAATAAGGGTGAGACACATGGCAAGAAGAAGGGGTGAAGGTGACGGGATATAATGGTAATGGGGGACACATTATTTATGGGAGGCTGACGTGGAAGGGAGTGGGACAGATGTCGGAGGACGAGGAGGGGCCAAAGGGAATGGGCCCCGTCATGCGGTCAAGTGGAGAATAGATGGCAGGGGAGGAAACAGTAGAGAAGGCGACATGACAAGAAGGGGGCCCCACGTCAATACCACACCATTCCAGACCCGCCCCCCCCCCCNGGGGGTCTAGAATCGCTTGAGCGCCGTCGATCTAGGCGCCTCAATCTTGACCGTTTGAGAGATGAGTGCCCAATTTCAGACCCCCCCCCATTCAAGACAAAATGGCGAGGGGGCTTCAGAATGAAACCTCAGCCACAGATCTCGACCGTCCGAAACTACCTGCTCATTAAAATGACGCGCCCACCCTCAAACTTTGGAAAAAATGGATTTTCCGGATCTCTTTCTTTAACCAAGGGGACACCTCTTTCCGGAGAGCACCCCCTACATGATTATGTGCTAACATTAGGCTCCATGGGGGACGACACGCCCCCTGCGGGCTGCCAAGAACTCTTTTGCAGCTTCAATGCCTTGCTGTTGGGCTATGGAGTCATTATTTAAAACTTAAAGATAAAAGAAAAACAATATATACAATCACAGATGAGCCATGTGCGGTTCAAGAAAAACATCCTTTCAGAAAATGCCCATTCACAGGGCCATTAAAAAATTCTTGATCCTTCAAATCTCGCAACCTGTAGGTATTATTTGAAAATACTTCAGAGATTTTGAAGGGCCCAACCCATAGGGATTCAAATTTTCCGTGTTTTCCCTTGTCTTGTTTAGGAGCATCCCATTTCAGCACCAGGTCTCCTATCTGAAACTCTTCCTTCTTGGACTTTTTGTCAAAAGCCTGCTTGATCTTCTGCTGATGGTCCTGAATTCTGTTCATTACCTGCTCTCTGGCCTGCTGGACCTCTACCAGTTGAAGAATCCTTTTGATCATATCATCAGGCTCTTCTTGATAATCTTGGAAGAACTTTTCTATAGGAATGGCTAGCTGAGAAGGGAAAACAACTTCTGCTCCATAAACCAATTGGAAAGGGGAGATGCCTATAGATCTCTTTGTGGTCACTCGATCGACCCATAAAGCGAATTCAAACTTTGAATCCCAGGCCTTTTTGTTGTCCTCCAATAGTCTTTTGATGATCCTTATCAGGCTTTTGTTGGAGGACTCTGCTAAACCATTGCCCTGGGGATAGTATGGGGTGGAGTGAATCAGTTTGATCCCGAATTGCTCACAGAACTTGGCTAACATCTCAGCCTTGAAAGAGGCTGCATTATCAGTGACAATTTTGTTTGGGTAGCCGAATCTTGTGATGAGGTCTTCCAGGAATCCAATGATTACCTTGTGGGAAGCACTCTTGGTGGGAATGGCTTCTATCCACTTAGTAAAGAAATCCGTGGCAGTTAGGATCCATCTGTGCTGCCCACTGGAAGCAGGGTGGATTTCTCCAATAAAATCTAGGCCCCATTGCTGGAAAGGTCCCGAAACAACTACAGGCTTTAAAGGCACAGATTTAAGTTGTTGCTTTCCTGAAAACCTTTGGCATTTGATGCAGGCTCTGACCTTTCTGCATATGTCAGTGAATAAGGTGGGCCAGTAGTACCAAGCCCTGAGGATTTTGTAGGCTATGGTCTTCCATAAATGATGCCCTCCACATAGGCTGCTGTGAAATTCAACAATGATCCTGTCAGCCTCTTGTGGATTCATACATTTCAAAAGCACCCCCAGGGGGTCTTTCCAATATAAAACTCGATTGACAAGGCAGTATCTGACTGCTTTGAGCTTCAGAGCTCTTGCCTTGTTTCTTTGCAGGCCATTTGAAGGCCGCAACTCTTGCAGAAAATATATGACATCCTTATACCAAGGACATCGAGCCAATGAGGGTTCTGCTTGAGGGTCCACATCAGACAACTGATCCTGGTAATTTTCTGAGCATTCATTGATGAAACCTACCCCCAAATCTTTGTAATTTTCTTCAGCCAACAACTTGGCTAAACCTTGACCTTTGATTGATTTGGTAGGCCTTATTTCCAAGTCAAACTCAAGGATCTTGGCTATCCACTTACTCCTCCTCCCATCTATATCAAGCTGAATAAGAATGTCCTTAACAGCGGCCGAGGGGACATAGGCAATGATCTTCGACTGCAGGACATAGGTTCTAAAAACTTTGAGAACCTTTACCAGGGCATAGGCCTGCTTCTCCATAATGTCGTACCTGACCTCGACATCCCTTAGGGCTCTGCTAAAATAGGCAATAGGCTGCTCTAGCCTGACCTCGTTTGTCTGTAATAAAATAGCAGCCACCGTGTCAGATGAGGCAAAGGAGAAAATAAGGAAATCCTTTGAGTAATCGGGACTGATAAGCACAGGAGCTTCTATCAAGGCCTTCTTTATCTACTCAAAAGAATTTCGAGATTCAGAGGTCCACCTCACTTCATTTTCCTTTCTCAACATGGCTGTTATAAGCTTTACCACCTCAACAAAGTTAGAAACAAACCTCCTTAGAAAATCAATCTTACCAAGGAAAGACTGGACTTCTTTCCTGGATCTTGGGATTGCCAAAGCTTGGATTGCTTCAACTCTGCTAGGATCAATTTTGACTCCTTCCACTGATACTATGTGGCCCAGTAACCTTCCCTCCTTCATGGCGAACATAGATTTTTTGGGATTCAATGAAAGGCCAAAAATCCCGCATTTCAGAAAAACTTTCCTGAGATGACAACAATGTTCTTTATCAGATTTGGAAAAGACTGTTATGTTGTCCATATAGATGACCACAAACTTATCCTTTTCCCCAATGAAAGCTATGTCCATGGCTCGTTGAAACGTTTCCCCTGCATTCATCAATCCAAAAGGCATTTTAGCATACATGAATGTGCCCCATGGAGTGGTAAATGCCGTGTTCTCCCTGTCCTCAGGCAAAACAGAGATTTGATTGTAGCCAGAGAATCCATCAATCATGGATATCCTGGATGCTCCTGTTACCCTCTGCAATATATGTTCCATCTTTGGCAAGGGGTAATTGTCCTTCCGTGAGCTCCTGTTCAGGTTTCTAAAATCTACACAGAGCCTCATTTCTCCATCCTTCTTCCTTACTGGGACCAAATTGGCCGCCCACTCTGAATATCTCAATGGCACGATGTTCTGGGCATGTAGCAGCTTCTTCACTTCTCTCTCCATGATAGGCAGCAACATAGGATTGATCTGTCTTAGCTTCTGCCTAAATGGCTTTGCCTCCTTTTTCAACGGGATTTTATGCTTAATGATGGAAGTGTCATACGTTTTGAGATCCTCATAGGTCCAGGTGAAAACATCAACAAACTCCCTCAATAGTTCAGCGTATTCAGCCCTCTGTTCCTTTGTCAGACTCCTTGACACTCTGACAAACTCCGGTTCATTCTCGGTGCCAATGTTGCACTGAGTTGTATCAACATTATCCTCTGAGATTTTCCCTTTTAATGCCACATCATTTCTATCAAAAATCCTTTCCAAAGGAACCAGTCCTCTTGGAATATGATTGCTGGGCAGTTGCACAATGTCACGCTCTGCAATATTACTCAGAAAATTACCACCATCAGGCCTTTCTTCAGAAACAGAGTCTTGGTCAATATGCATCTCTGAAAATTCTTCAACAGTCTCCAAGAATCTTTTGATCTCAAGATCATCCTCGAACACCTTCCAATGTTTGACATTGTCAGGTATGGAGGGCCTGTATTTTACTTCTACATCATATCTGAATTTAGGTGGCAAGGGCACTTTGAAATTGCTTGCTGATGTAGCCAAGGAATTTGCCACTGTGTTTTTCTCTCTTGGGATGAAAGAAATGTTAAATGCTGAGAAGAAATTGTCGATTAGGTCCCATACCTCATTTCTGTAATTCCCGAGTCGAGGGTGCTTGGCCTGATAAGCGTTTCTGATCTGTTGGACTATCAACTCTGCATCTCCGAACACTGCTACCTCATGAATTCCCATTTCCTTTGCAGCTCTTAATCCTAGAACAAGAGCTTCATATTCTGCCACATTGTTGGTTGTTTCAAATTCTAGCTTGTATGATAGAGATATGGTTTCTTGATTAGGTGACACAAAAAATACTCCAGCACCAGCGCCTTCCCTGGAAAAGGCTCCATCAAAAAACATTTTCCAGACGGAGGTGATGGGGGAAGAAAATTCACGAGAAGTGGTGGGCTGCTTTCTGAGTTTTAGAAGAGGCTCAGGGGCATTAGTGAGTTGCAGCAGACTGGAACCTAAATCAGTATCAAGGGCAAAGATAGGATGGTTGGTAGGATTGGCTTTGTCACTGATTATATAGGCCAGCTGGGCTTCTCTGTATAGTCTCCTATGTTCCCCTCTGAACAATGGAATAGTAGCATAGGTTAGGTCCATCTGCAGAGTTCCCCCCAGTCTTTTTATCCAAGATTTTGATAACAACATACCAAACTTGGGGGGGACATCAGCCACTACAATGTCCATAACCACACTTTTCATGGGTAATTGAAACAAGGCTACGACCAGGTCTTTAATGACTCCTAGGCATTGAAATTTCCTAGAGTCAAAGGAATAGAGGTCATGATAGGCTCTGGTGACTTCTAGTCCTAATTCTTCCATGACAGTTTTGGGCATAAGGTTGTGGGAAGCCCCTGAATCCATCAAATAGTTGTGCAGTACCTTGTCATGTATGTTCAAGGATGTGTAGAAGGGAGGGGATGAATCATTCCTGTCTTCTACCATAGGACCTAGAATGACTCCAGGCTTTTCATCTTGCAAATTGATGGAGTTTGAGGGAAGGCATGAGGCTTCAAACTGTAATAGCTCGAAGAGGTGTTTTTTGAACACTTCATGTTTGATTAGTTCGGAGAGGGGCACATGGATTCTAATTTTCTGAATTTCATGCTCAAAGTTAAAAGAAGATGTAAGCTTTGGGATTTCTCTTACTTCAGGAACATGACTCTGGACCATTGGAGAGAGGGGTTGGGCCTTCTTACCTTCATTGTTGTCTGCTACTTCATTAACCAGTTTCTCTGTTCTAGTGAACTGCTCAGGAACATCAGGTGCTCCTAGCTTTTTCTTGGATCTCAGGTTATACCTGCTTTGGCTGCTGTTAGCCTTGTCTCCCTTGCTAAATTCATTTAGCTGACTGTCCATGAGAGATTCCTCATATGCTGATTGAGTGAGATGAGGGAACGAAGGAATTTCTCCAAAGCAGTGGATTTCGGGATCAAGCCCATTTGTTTCCCCTTCTTCCTCATCAGTCACACAATTATTTTGAAGAGGGGCCTGAATTTTTTGGTCTTCTCTATCTTTTCCTCTCTGGTCTCTTTGCATAGTCAGGGGAGCAATATTGTTTGGCCTCCTGAAGCTTCCTTTGTTTTCGGCATTTTGAGGATTTCTATATGCCTGCTTTCCCTCCACCTTCATTTTCTCCATCTCTGCAGATAGAGACTTCACTATCTTGGTCAATTCATCCACTTGAGGGTGAGGCACAGAGGTGCCAGAAGTTGAGGCTTCGGATCTTCCCTTTCTCCTATCTGCATCAATCTTATTCCTCAGTCTGTCAACTGCCAATACATTAGATTCCACCTCTATGGCCACATCTTGCATTTGAGCTAGGGAAGTAGCTCTTCTTTCTCTCAACAGAAGACAGGATTTAGGGTCGAATGCACTAGCATAAGAAATTTTGGTAGAGGCTTCTGTGGGTTTTATCTCAGCCGAGATCTTATTATACATCTTATTGAATCTTTTGGAGAAATCCGAGACAGACTCTCCTCCCATTTTCTTCAAAGACCCGAATTCTGTCATGTAATACATGCAATCCTTCTTATCTCCCCACTGCCTCAGGAAAGCACTATCTAGAGATTCAATCCCAGCAATAGATCCCGAGGCCAATCTCCTAAACCACTTCCTCACCTCGCCGTCCAGGCTCTGGACGAAGAGTCTCATCCAGACATCTTCATTTTCAATGTTCAGGTTGTCTACATAACTGTAGAAATTAGCCAGGTGCTCTTCCACAGTTACGTCCTCTTCCCCAGTGAACTTGGAAATATATTTCAGGTAATCTCCAACAGGGAGAGGATTCACAGGTTGAGGTAGGACTAAGGGAGCATATCTGGCAGCTACTATGGCATCCATTCTATTTAGAGGGGGATTAACACCAGCCATAGGAACAACAGGTATGGGGGAACCAGGAGGAGATGAGGTTTGAAGCAGAAAGATAGGAGCTGAGCTTACAAAATGGGAGGGGAACTGCAACAAATCTGGAGAACAGGCTTGCGGGCTCAAAGGCACAAAAATTTCCCTTCCCTTAATAACAGTAATAACAGGAGGAGGGGTAGTAAAACCCGGGGTAGGAGAATGTTCAGAGGCGTTGGGTCTGAACCAGGGTACCACCTCAGGGGAGAGGGGAGTGACAAGAGTTTCTCCTACTAATACGAGACCAGGAGGAGAAAATCTAGTAGGAACACTCCCGAAATTTAGACTACAAGAAACTCCGACAGACGGTAATAAAACATGACGAAATGAAGGGGTTGGAGTTTCTACAAAATCTTGAAAATCACCAGAAATACCTGTTTTAGCAGTAGAAGTACCGCCTTCAGAGGACTTTCCCTTTCTGATGATCTTCTCTGGGTCAGCTTCAGGTGGCGCTAATGGCAGCTGAAGAGTAGACCTTGTGTGTCTGCCTCTAGAAGCCACGACTGAAACAATGGAGTCACTTATGGGTTGGAACCAGTGGGGTCGCCCAGCGGAGTCGCGTCAGTGGAGTCACCAAGTGCACAGTAGCAATCTTGATAACTCTGATATCTGATGCACCTTCAGAATCAGTTAATCATTGTCGTTCAATCCTGGGGAAAATATTCAACTTTGTCCCCGACAATGGCGCTAGAAATGTCAGCGTTAGAAGTCACTCCTGGATTGCGACAGGAGTAGATCCCAACGCCCATCAGTTTATGTCATGAATAAATTTAATGGGTGATCGAATGGGTAGAGACCCAGGAATGTATCACTCTAACTCAGGGACCAGGTCTGGTATGTAAAAAACAAAGGAGGTCTTGATCTAACTTCCGTCAGTGAGTTGATAGTAAAATGAGCAGGGGGAAGACTTGGTGAGATGAGTAAGCAAGACTGCTTCAGGCATCAGGCCTTTCAACAGCTTGAGGAAGAAAATCTCAGAATACAATATCCTCTTGGTTCTGAGTTTCGGGGAACTAAAGGGTGACTTGACTGGATCCTCCAATTCCAAATCATTCAGCGTTGAGAAAATACAAGAACTGATTAGAGACAATGCAACTATTACAGTGATCCAACCTACATCATCCTATAACAACGCAACTCGACTAGATCCTCCAATTTCGAGCTGTTCTAATACAATGTAAACAAAGAGATGGAAATAAGCTAACATTCATAAGGCAAGAAGTCTCAAGTGCCAATACATAACCAGAGCAACCAATGCTTCATTAAAACTTTACAATCGGGAGCCTAACTCAACCATCGATAGATTACAAAAATGGCGAAAACACCTACATATACTCAAAACAAAACAACACAGTGAAAACGAGACACTGCATTAAAAACATTGCGTCTGCATGTCTTCTGGAAGTCTGCGCATGCAGACTCTGGACCATCGTGCACTTATGACAGATACAATCAGACTCCTGACTGTCCTGTAGATGAATCGACATGCTTTTAATCCTTTGCCGGACTTTCCATTTATGGCGGAGATGATGTCTAACCACCTCCAACAACTTCAATAACTGCTTTCTTGGGATCAGGAACAATCTGGGTCAACTCTTCCCTCTAGGACATGGAGGTATTCTCATGGCGCCACCTTGATCAACTGAACGGTCTAATGAATAGGTCGTGGAGGATCTGGCGTGCTTGACGTGGAACGGGGAAAGGGAGTGATCACGGAAACAACAGGGGTGAGACACATGGCAAGAAGAAGGGGTGAAGGTGATGGGATATAATGGTAATGGGGGACACATTATTTATGGGAGGCTGACGTGGAAGGGAGAGGGATAGATGTTAGAGGATGAGGAGGGGCCAAAGGGAACGGGCCCCGTCATGCGGTCAAGTGGAGAACATATGGCAGGGGAGGAAATGGTAGAGAACGCGACACGACAGGAAGGGGTCCCCACGTCAATACCGCACCATTCCAGACCCCCCCCCCCCCTATTAAAGACAGAATGGAAGAGGGGGTTCAGAATCGCTTGAGCACCGTCGATCTAGGCGCCTCAATCTCGATCGTTTGAGAGATGAGCGCCCAATTACAGACCCCCCCATTAAAGACAGAATGGCGAGGGGGCTCCGGAATGAAACCTTAGCCGCAGATCCAGGCGGGCAGATCTCAGCCATCCGAAACTGCCTGCTCATTAAAATGACACACCCACCCTCAAACTTTGGAAAAAATGGATTTTTCGGATCTCTTTCTTTGCCCAAGCGAACGCCTCTTTCAGGAGAGCACCCCCTACATGATTATGTGCTAACATAATGAAAATAGACAAAGCAAATTAACGTTTAAATGATGCAATCAATATTCATTCACAAATCAACAAATTAAATAAATAATAATCTAACTAACCTCTCACTGATCAACAATACTAAGCTAAATTCATCTCTCTGTATTTGTATGAGCTCCTCTTAACTGTGTCAGGTGTAAACCTATGAAAAAAGCAAGCATAATACTTTCGAAAGAAATTCAAGGAAGTGTTTCATATTTTGGAGCGAGTTTATGATGACAGAACGACAAATAATTATATATCATGTGACTTTGAAATGTCCAATAACTGAAAATGAAAGAAATTCCAATTCTCAGGAATGGTGTTACCAGCTATCTAGCATCAGATGTAAACTCAAAATACTTGAATAGATGATTAGTCAAAGATATATACTAAACCAAAATATAATGAACAACATAAAGAAAAGCATGATATAAAATATTATGTGCATAACTGACTAAAGCTAATTCGACACAGATAACTTTTCACATCAAAAAATTACATGAGAAGACAATAAAAAAACACTACACAGTTTACATAGGACGAAAGCCAAAGAGTAAACTTCTTTCTCATATAGTTTCAACAAAATATGTTCATCATATGGTCCATGAAGAATTTTAGGGATAATAGACTCTTAAAGATTGAAAAAATTAATACATAAATGATAGCAATTAACCATGTATTGATAAAATAGACTAAAGCTAATTTAAATCAATGCATAATCAATTACTCAAATAATATGAAGATATTATAATGAAAATAAAACCATTTTACTCACAGGACAAAAGCCATTAAACAATCTGGAATTTCATATTCTTTTTCGAAAATACTCGTCCATTCTCCTAAAATTCCAACCATCTATTACTCCATTTGAAAAGAAAAAGTTAAAAAATAAATAATATACAAAAAAGAAAGGATCAAAATCCTCCTATGAATTTCTTGGCCTCCAATGGGCTCTGAACTTTCTCATATTTATGCAATGAATGAACAGTCTGGGCGTCACTAATAATTTCTGCCACCTGAAATTTGCCTCGTCTAGAGACAACAATATCTCTCAAATCGTGCATTTGTTTGGGAAAAAGCTCGCGAGTAAGTTAAATGGGTCCATTCTGGAGATGTTTTTTCAACCGTTTCTTTAGATTCCTTACGGTTTGGCTGCAATTAGTCGCGCAAAATCATCTGTTTGTTCTTGAACGCATTTCCAAATCTTATTTGTTGTTGGTCATACATTATTTGCAACAATCCAATTTTATTTTGGATCAATTATCTTGAACGTATTTAGATAATAAAATCAAGTCACGATCAGATCAATACGAAATAATTGATAATAGAAACCTGTGAAACAAAAATAAACCAAATTAATAACCTAAAAATTGTGAATAAAACAAAATCTAGAACAATAAAATTAAAATGAATTTAAACTAACTATAAATTCTAAACAAATATTGTTTATATTTTTCTTCCAAATATGATCTTAAAATTCTAGAAGCTTCAAGTTGATGGAGAGGAGAAAAATATTAATTTTGGGTTTTCACAAAATCAAACAAATGATAGCTATATATATATATATATATTTTTTGAAATGAGATGCAAACTAACAAAATAATTTAATTAATTAAACCTACCAAATGATTTTGTGAAAATGATTGTTAATGAGCAAAAGATGAAAACATAATCATAATTTAAACGAAAGTAAACAATTGATAAAAATTAAGGTTTTCGTTTAAATTAAGACTATGTTCATCTCCCCCTCATTCAAATTTGATCAAATGTGAACAAATGTCATAGAAAAGATGTGTCGTAATAAAACCTCCCAAATTATGAAGCTCGTCCTCAACATCAAAACTATGTAGAAAACAAAACGAAATGGCATTTAAATTTCATGAAATTCAAACCAAACAAAAGAAAAAAATATAAACTCAAACCAACCTCGAAACAAAGAAAACCAATACCAATCCAATCAAGTCAAAGGGAAACAAATGAAGAATCCAAGTAAAGTTTTGAGGGACCCTAGATTTTGATTAAAGAAAAAGAAGGGGATTGTTGGTGCCCAACAAATGGCGACTTACTGGGTGAAGCAATTATCTCTGACCTATTAAACTTTCATCACAGGAAAGAAGAATAAGACTTGGATATAATTTTAAGCTGCTTTGAAACAAATCCACTTTAATATTACACAATATTAAGACTAGCTCAGACTTATAGAAAAATATTAGAAAAGAACAAAATAATGCTTTTACAGAGGATTATAACCCGAAGTTGTGTTTTAATCAAAGAGTCACAATGTTTATAAAATGATTTTAATACCGTTGACAGAGCCACTGTTGCCAGCAGACGTCCATAGCCTCGACATGGATGTCATTTAACCCACTCAAATGCTTTAATCCCATCCAATAGTTGTATCCACATGATGTATATTTCCATAAAAGTTAATTTAAAATCATATACCTGCTAGCTCTCGACCTGACATTGCTTCATTGCCAACAGACCTATTCAGTACCCCGACAATTCTTGGTATCATGTGTGCATTTACCCGCTTCCAGCGAGCCTGTTCAGTACCCCGACGAGTTTACACACACTTCCCACACTTAAGTGCTTCCAACCCTCTTATGCCACTTTTAAATAATAATACAATTATAGATTTATAGATAACAAAGAGAGCGGATTGATACTAGAGGTTAATTGCAATACAAGTGAATAATTGATCATTTTTTTTTATTTGCTTTCAAAACTGGAAGTTTTATCATGGTTTAGAGGTTTTAGATTTCGGTTAAGAAATCATCTAGAGAATGGGGAAGCAATTAAAAGTGATCTTTTAAGAACATGGACGGGGTAAAAATTCTAAGGATAATCGTAAATCCTAAAGATCTCGACACATTTTAGGGGTAATACTTTGACAAAGACTGTTTAAGATTTCATAGTACTCAATTGACTTACAAATAAATTATCTGAGCTGAACCTTAACATCATAAACTGTTTGAACTATTTCAAATGGATTTCAAAAACATAAGTCTTGAAAGGAATGCTTCCTTCGACAATCACTCTTTGATCATAAATATATTTATTCAAAAAGACAGACAAGAAGAAAGTTCAATCAAAGAAAGCAAAAAAAAATAAACACACAACAAACCGATTCAGATTTTATTAATGGGATTCAAAATCATTAGTATATCAAAACAAACAAATCGAAATAGCAAAAGCACACATTCAGAAACAATTTTGGCCAAAGATAAACCTGAGCTTTGGGATCTATTAGTATCCCACTGTACAATAAAGGAAGAACTAAATCATATAAAATCTCATGTACGAGCAACTTCTTTTCTTAAGATAGTGATGCATAAGATGTTACTTTGACCAAGCATTATTATTAAAAATAAAAGAAAAAAATCCTTATTAAGATGAGTGCAGTCCTACTGGTGGCACCTTGGGTTAGGGTTGAATCCAGGTGAATTGATAGTTCAAATTTACTTATCTCTTTACTTTCCATTTTAAATTTTCCATGATGATAATGTGTTTTTGAAAATAAATATTCAACGAAAAAGAAAAGAGAAAAGGATTAAAGTGGACTTCCC
The DNA here is from genome assembly GCA_009831015.1 of Picea engelmannii. Classification (NCBI taxonomy): domain Eukaryota; kingdom Viridiplantae; phylum Streptophyta; class Pinopsida; order Pinales; family Pinaceae; genus Picea; species Picea engelmannii. The sequence goes on from ML781237.1 coordinate 98,312, forward strand.
TGACAACATTCATATCTTGGTGTACCCACTTGTGTTCATAACTGCATTATTACAAAAATAAACATTGAGAAAGAAAACTAAAGGAAACCTACTCCTAAACCTACTCTAACTACTAAACAAATCAAAATACTAAGTGAAGTCATGCTTCCAATGTAGCCATCGAAGTAACTCTAATCCTGCAATGAAAACAAAATCGAATATTAGTAACAAGAATGGTTGTATATTGAAATATGAAAAAAATACATCATACTTACCTTTATCATCATCGTTTAAAAACAAAGCAAGCATGACCTTACCATTCCCTTGAACATTCTTTCTGTATGAATCCTCTAGCCATTATGCAATTTTGTCATTATATGGGTCACAAAAACATGAAAAAATGAGATTGTAAAGCTTGTGAGAGTTATGGGGACCTGACATAACCATCGGCCTAGACCGAAGTGCCCCATCCTCCTAAAATTTTTCCTTTTGTTCCATATTTTCTCTATCTGAAGGATATAAAATGAGTGTGTCAAAGTTACCTCCTTGATCTCCAAATAAGGTGAAGATAATCCTACCATTCCCTGGAAATTTTTCAAGATATGAATACTCCAACCAATTTGCAATCCTATCATAATACATTTAATTACTAACATGGGATTGTTCGAAAGAATTCACATACGACAGAGATTTCTGATGAGAATAAAGTATTAGATTATCATGGACAAAATCTTGTAAAAAGGTCAGATCAAGATTGTGAGAACTTACTGTGATTTTCAATCAGAAAAGAAGTGTCCCATTCTCTTGAAACTTTCCATTGAGCTCAAATACTTCAAGATTAACTATTTGAGGTGAACTAAATGGAACAACCAACGTTTTTGAATAATCATCATTGGTAATAGTATTTGGTTGATTATACTTTTCAACCTCAAATAATTGATCATGGAAAAACTTAGATCCTTCTTTAAACACAAATTGAGATGAGTCAATGGAAGATGCAATTTGAGACTCTTTCAAATCATTTCTTGATTTACCCACGAATAATTGATGAGAATAAAAATTAATATGTTCATGGGCATAATTATTTTGCTCTTTATCTTCTAGTTGGTAATCTCTATTAATTTGTACATGAATATATAGTGCATAATTCATTCCAAAGTGATTTGAAACACATGATTTCATAACATGACGATAAAAAATATCAGGGTACAAGGAATAATATGTAGAAGAGTTGAAAAGCCGAAATGCATCTCTTGAAATGATCGGAATATGTGTTTCGAAATGTGGTTTTGTTCTCTCTCCTTGTATAAACTGATCAACCTCTGTTGTATACTCTTTTAAAGAGTATGAGACAGTTTCTAAGAGACAATTTGGTTCATCATAAAAGGGTGAATGTGAGAGAAAATTACCAGAATTAGATGATTCATTGCTAGTTTGACCAATGTTGTCATCTCACACTAATTGATCTTGAGCCTGTTCACATGAGTGATGGGAAGTTTTACTGACAACAAGATTACCAAATTCACATTCCATCTCTTTTACTTCAGAGGCAATTGTAATATCTTGGAGAGTTTGACCACGGTCTCCTTTTGAATTCAATGTTCCTTCCTCAATAGAAAAATACATTGTTGGCAAAGAAATATCAAAAGCCATAATTGTATCTTGTAAAATGTCATGCTGCTCTTGATCTGCCAAAATGAAAGAAGTTGACAAAAAATGTGGTGCTTTAATGATTTCAAGATCATCATGAACTTTTAAACCATCTTTAGATTGAGTATTAGTGCTCAATTCAGATTGGTTAGCAATTAATTAATATTTCTTTTCTGAGAGAGAAATGAGATATTGAAACCATTCATTAATAAGAGGAATTTCTTTCAAACAGGATCTAGTACAAACATGTATGAACCTAATTGCAAAATCATTGAATGATTCATAATTTTTTTTCCTTAAGCAACTTAATTCTTCACTTAATTCATCATAATCATAATTGTTAAAATCTGATAAAAACTCAATTACAAACTCCGACAAAGAATGAATCGAATTAGCTGGAAAATATTCGAACCAATATTTAACCCAACCTCGGAAAGTGAGAGAGAACAATCTACACATGAGATTGAGATCAATGATCTTATTCTTTAAGCACTTATATAAAAAAATAGAAATATGGTCTGCTGCAGATGTGTTCCCTTCACCATCAAAGGTGAGTTATAAAAAGAGATCAACTGTCTTGCTGGGACTAACTGGTAATGAGACATTGAAAGCATGTTCCAACACAGTGATTTGGGCAGGAGCCATAAAAAATCAAGAAATTGAAGAAATTGACTCCAAATAGTTAGCTTGTCAGCTAACCTGCCTTCTAGTGCATTATAAGATGGCACAGAAGAATAATTTATAAACCTAGAATTATGATAGGGTGAGGGATGAAACATTTAATCATTAAATTTACCTCGACCCTCCTTCTAGCGCCATTTGTTGACTAGCGTTTATGACACACCATCAATGGGAAGGGAAGATCTGGTCCGGGGTTGTCTATTTAACCCAAGCCATTTGGTGTAATCTATCGTGACGGGTTTTATGGCTCTGTTAGCCAACTGAGATCCTAAAACAACTAAAATAAGTAGACTAACTAAAGATACAACTCTAACAATCAACACTTTTATTACAAATGCTTAACTAACAATGTTTATGTGCAATAGTTATATACAACCTACAAGGTTTAAGAAAAGCCTTGTGAAAATAATTGTTTTAAGATAATGGATCTAAACAAGATTAAATATAAACAAAATTATTCTATTACTCTAAATACCAAACTAATAAAGAATGAATGAATAAGATTGTAAATGATATAACGAAAATAGACAAAAATATTAACGTTTAAATGATGCAATCATTATTCATTCACAAATCAACAAATTAAATAAATAATAAGATAACTAACCTCTCACTGATCAACAATACTAAGCTAAATTCATCTCTATGTATTTGTATGAGCTCCTCTTAACCTATGTCAAGTGTAAACCTATGACAAAAGCAAACATAATACTTCCTGAAGAAATTCAAGGAAGTGTTTCATATTCTGGAGCAAGTTTATGAGGACAGAAAGACAAATAATTATATATCATGTGACTTTGAAATGTCTAATAACTGAAAATGAAAGAAATTCCAATTCTCAGGAATGGTGTTACCAACTATCTAGCATCAGATATAAACTCAAAATACTTGAATAGATGATTAGTCAAAGATATAAACTAAACCAAAATATAATGAACAACATAAAGAAAAAAACATGATATAAAATATTATGTGCATAACTGACTAAAGCTAATTTGACATAGATAACATTTCACATCAAGAAATTACATGAGAAGACAATAAAAAAACACTGCACAGTCTACATAGGACGAAATCCAAAGAGTAAATTGTTTTTTCATATAGTTTCAACAAAATATGTTCATCATATGGTCCAAGAAGAATTTTTGGGATAATAGACTCTTAAAGATTGAAAAAATTAATACATAAATGATAGCAATTAACCGTGTATTGATAAAACACACTAAAACTAATTTAAATCAATGCATAATCAATTAATCAAATAATATGAAGATATTATAATGAAAATAAAACCATTTTACTCATAGGACAAAAGCCATTAAACAATCTAGAATTTCATATTGTTCTTCGAAAATACTCTTCCATTCTCCCAAAATTCCAACCATCTGTTACTCCATTTGAAAAGAAAAAGTTAAAAAATAAATAATATACAAAAAATAAAGGATCAAAATCCTCCTCTGAATTTCTTGGCCTCCAATGGGCTCTGAACTTTCTCATATTTATGCAATGAATGAACAGTCTGGGCGTCACTAATAATTTCCTCCACCTGAAATTTGCCTCGTAAAGAGACAACAATATCTCTCAAATCGTGCATTTGTTTGGGAAAAATCTTGCGAGTAAGATAAATGGGTCCATTATGGATGGGTTTTCAATCATTTCTTCAGATTCCTCACGGTTTGGCTGAAATCAGTCTTGCAAAATTGTCTGTTTGTTCTTGAACACATTTCCAAATCTTATTTGTTGTTGCTTATAAATTATTTGCAGCAATCCAATATTATTTTGGATCAATTATCTTGAACGTATTTAGATAATAAAATCAAGCCATGATCAGACATAATACTTCCTGAAGAAATTCAAGGAAGTGTTTCATATTCTGGAGCGAGTTTATGACAACAGAAAGACAAATAATTATATATCATGTGACCTTGAAATGTCTAATAACTGAAGATGAAAGAAATTCCAATTCTCAGGAATGGTGTTACCAACTATCTAGCATCAGATATAAACTCAAAATACTTAAATAGATGATTAGTCAAAGATATAAACTAAACCAAAATATAATGAACAACATAAAGAAAAAAATATGATATAAAATATTATGTGCAGAACTGACTAAAGCTAATTCGACACAGATAACATTTCACATCAAGAAATTACATGAGAAGACAATAAAAAAACACTGCACAGTCTACACAGGACGAAAGCCAAAGAGTAAACTACTTTCTCATATAGTTTCAACAAAATATGTTCATCATATGGTCTAGGAAGATTTTTTGGGATAATAGACTCTTAAAGATTGAAAAAATTAATACATAAATGATAGCAATTAACCGTGTATTGATAAAACACACTAAAACTAATTTAAATCAATGCATAATCAATTAATCAAATAATATGAAGATATTATAATGAAAATAAAACCGTTTTACTCATAGGACAAAAGCCATTAAACAATCTAGAATTTCATATTGTTCTTCGAAAATACTCTTCCATTCTCCCAAAATTCCAACCATCTGTTACTCCATTTAAAAAGAAAAAGTTAAAAAATAAATAATATACAAAAAAGAAAGGATCAAAATCCTCCTCTGAATTTCTTGGCCTCCAATGGGCTCTGAACTTTCTCATATTTATGCAATGAATGAACAGTCTGGGCGTCACTAATAATTTTCGCCACCTGAAATTTGCCTCGTAAAGAGACAACAATATCTCTCAAATCGTGCATTTGTTTGGGAAAAATCTTGCGAGTAAGCTAAATGGGTCCATTATGGAGATGGGTTTTCAATCGTTTCTTCAGATTCCTCATGGTTTGGCTGAAATCAGTCTTGCAAAATCGTCTGTTTGTTCTTGAACGCATTTCCAAATCTTATTTGTTGTTGCTCATACATTATTTGCAGCAATCCAATATTATTTTGGATCAATTATCTTGAACGTATTTAGATAATAAAATCAAGCCATGATCAGATCCGTACCAAATAACTGATAATAGAAACCCGTGAAAGAAAAAGAAACCAAATTAATAACTTAAAAATTGTGAATAAAACAAAATCTAAAACAATAAAATTAAAATGAATTTAAACTAACTATAAGTTCTAAACAAATATTGTTTATATTTTCCTTTCAAATATGATCTTAAAA
>ML781237.1:110422-188231 GCA_009831015.1 Picea engelmannii
CTCAAAATGGCCCCGGAAGTTAAAACCTGCTAAAAATAGTAAATTGCCAAAATGGCCAAAAAACTGTTTTGAGCCATTTGGAAAAGATGGGTGGCCCCCGATATCCACCTGGATCAGATGCAGAGGCCAAGGATCATAAGATAGGGTAATTCAGGCCCAAGGATGATGATGGTTTCAAGAGATAAGATGCAGAGAACGGGAAGAAGGTTGTGGAGCTTAATTAAAGGTCTGTGAGAGGGTTCACAATGCCATAAAAGGAAAAGCCACTAACCCCCTTTCTAGGCCTTAAAACAAGGTGTACAAGCTCATGAAGTACTTGGTAGCCTGAAATTGGAGGCTTCTATCTCTAGATCTTCTCAGGAGTGCTTGCAAGTTGTCTAACCACCAACTCATCCCCTGCAGCTAGTTTGCAGTGAAGTGTGCAACGCCTGTCTGTAACTCCACTTCATGGCGCCAAGCTGGAGGATGCTTTGCACACTTGGGGAAAATGGTTAAGACATTCATAAAAATAATCCCTGAATATTTATTTAAAATTCAACTCTGAAATAAAGGAGATCTCCAATGACATGACCTTTTAAGAGCAAAGATGACTATAAATGCAATATGTACTTTGAAAGCACTGCGAACTCTCCTAGTGAGTTGGCAGCGTACAACTTAGACTAGATTTGACATTTTAACGAGTTGAGTGACAAGAGGATGGGTCAACGTACAACATTGATAAAGTGACATGTCAGGGTAATAATGACCAATTTTGAAAGATGTGACTCAATGACTCTTCAAACCAAAATCAAACTAATCATAATTTATTCATGCCAAAAAATGAAAAATTGTTATGGGAAAGGGACCTAAAACCTATAATCTAAGGTAAAACTATGAATCAAAAGAAAACTAAAGATTTTTATTGACCCTTGACAATCTATGTGATAACATTGGATCCATAGGGGATGGGATGCTCCCTGTGAGCTGCCAAGAACAAGCAGTTTCAATGTCTTATCCAAGGGCTATGGGGTCATTATTCAAGATAAACAAAAACAAATGAAAACTAATATTTACAATGGAAGAGAAAGCCACTCATGGCTTTAAGAAAAATATTTCTTCAGAAAATGCCCATTAACTGGGCCATTAGAAAGTTCAGAGTCTTCCAAGTTTTGCAATTTTAAGTGTTATTTTGAAAAATTTCAGAAATCTTGAAAGGACCAATCCACAAGGCTTCGAATTTACCATGTTTTCCCTTGTCTTTCTTTTGTGTGTCCCATGTGAGCACCAGGTCTCCCAGCTGGAAATATTTTTTGTTTACCTTGTCAAAATCTTGCTTGATCTTCTGCTGATGACTTTGTGCTTTATCAAGGAGCTGCTCCTTGGTTTGCTGCACGTCTACTAGCTAATGCATCCTCCCGACCATATCATCTGGTTCTCCTTGTTGATCTTGTAAATTTTTTTCCACAGGTAATGTGAGTTGAGAAGAAAAGACAACCTCAGTTCCATAGGCCAATTGAAATTGGGTAGTACCAATTGATCTCTTGATGGTTACTCTATCTGCCCAGAGATAAAATTTTAGCTTTGAATCCCAAGATTTTTTGTTATCCTCCAACAATTTTTTGATGATATTTACTAGAGTTTTGTTAGAGGAATCTTCCAAGCCATTACCTTGAGGGTAATAAGGAGTAGAATGATTGTGTTGGATTCCAAATTTTTCACAAAACTTGACTAGGGGTTCGACTTTAAAAGCTCCAACATTATCAGTCATAATCTTGTTAGGACATCCAAATCTTGACAAAAGGTCTTCCAGGAAGCCAATAACTACTTTATGTGTTGCATTTATTTTAGGAATGACTTCTATCCACTTGGTGAAATAATCAGTGGCAGTCAATATCCAATGATGTTGGCCACTTGAAGCTGGATGGATTTATCCAATGCAATCTAATCCCCATTACTGGAAAGGACCAGATGCCATTATGGGTTTCAGAGGTAGGGATTTTAGCTATTGCTTTCCTAAGAGCTTCTGACATTTATCACAACCCCTAATCTGAGTATTTTATATCCTGTGGTCCTCCAAAAATGATGGCCTCCACACATGCTATCATGAAAGATAGACATGGTTTGTTTTGCCTCATCTAGGTCTAATCATCTTAGAAGAACCCCAACAAGATCCTTCCAATAAAAAAAATAATAAAAAATGCAGTATCTGATTGATTCGAGTTTTAAAGTTCTCACCTTAGTCTTATCAAGTCCAGGTGGGGGCTGCAATATCTGCAAGAAATGTATAAGGTCCTTGTACCAATTACACTCTGTCAATTTAGGACTGATTTGTGAGCTGCTGCTAGCAATATCAGTCTGTTGATATATAGAATATGCATTCATGAAATTAACCCCAAGTGATTTACAGTTTGATTCAACTAACAACCTAGCTAAACCTTTCCCTTTCACCAACTTAGTAGGCTTCATTTCAAGGTCAAACTCCAGAATTTTGGCAATCCACTTACTCCTCTTTTCATCTATGTCAGGTTGGATTAAGATTTCTTTCATAGAAGCTGAAGGGACATAGGAAATAATTATGGAATGAAAAATATAGACCCTAAAGGCTTTGAGGGATTTAACCAAAGCATAAGCCTGCTTTTCCATAATATCATACCTAACCTCTGCATCCCTTAATTCCCTGCTGAAGAAAGAATTGGGCTGCTCCATCCCATCTGTGTTTTTCTGAAGAAGAACAACAACCAATGTGTCATTTGAGGCAAAAGAAAATATAAAAAATTATTTTTAATAACCAGGGCTGATAAGAATAGGTGCCTCAGTCAATGCTTGTTTGAGTTGATCAAAAGAATTCTGAGCTTCAAGAGTCCATTTTACCTCATTTCGCTTTCTTAGCATGGATGTGATAAACTTAACTAATTCAACAAAATTAAAGATGAATCTTCTTAAAAAGTTTATTTTACCCAAGAAAGAGTGAATCTCCTTCTTGGAACTAGTGAGAGACAGAGTCTTGATGGCCTCTACTCTACTTGGATCAATCCTTACCCCCTCTACTGAGACAATGTGCCCCGACAACTTATCCTCTTTCATAGCAAACAAAGACTTCTTGGGATTGAGTGACAACCCAAACATTATACGTTTTAGGAAAACTTTCTTCAAATGATGATAATGTTCCTTATTAGATCTTGAGAACACGGTAATTTCATCCAGATAGATGACCACAAATTTGTCTTTTTATCCAATGAAGACAATATCCATTGTGCGCTGGAAGGTTGCTCCTGCATTTATGAGACCAAAAGACATTTTGGCATACATGAATGTGCCCCAAGGAGTAGTGAAAGCTGTTTTCTCTCTGTCTTCAGGTAAAACAAAGATCTGATTATAGCATGAGAAGCCATTAATCATGGACATCCTTGCTGAACGAGTCACCCTTTGCAAAATATGTTCCATCTTAGGCAAGGGATAATTATCTTTCTTGGAACTCCTGTTTAGGTTTTTGAAATCAACACAAAGTCTAATTTCACCATTCTTTTTCCTCACAGGGACTAGATTAGCCACCCACTTAGAGTAAGTCAAAGGTATGATGATATTAGCATCAAGCAACTTCTTGACTTTCTTTTCCATAATAGGAAGCAACATGGGGTTAATTTGTCTTGATTTCTGCCTAAATGGTTTGGTATCATCTTTCAAAGGAATTTTGTGTTCAATGATGCTTGTATAATAAGTTTGTAGGTCCTCGTTTTCCAAGCAAATACATCGACAAACTCCTTTAATAATTTCACATATTCAACTCTTTGTTCCTTTGACAGACTGCTAGACAACTTGACATACTTGGGGTTTTTCTCAGTACCTAGATTTCATTCTATCATATCAACTTCTTCATTTGAGCCCATAACCTTCACAACCACACCATTTCTATCAAACAATCTCTCCAAAGGGACCAATCCTTTGGGAATATGGTTACTAGGCAATGGGAAAATCTTGTGGTCTGCAATTTTGTTAAGGGATATGTCAACATGAGGGTTTTTCTCAGTATCTTGATTTTGATCAATGTGAAGAGCAGAAAACTCTTCCACAGTTTCCAGAAATCTCTTAATCTCAAGATCATCCTAAAAAAACTTCCAATGTTTGACATTGTCAGGTATAAAGGGCCTATACTTCACTTCTACATCATACTTGAGTTTTGGGGGTAATGGGATTTTGAAATTGCTAGTAGAAACAAGCAAAGAATCAACCATAACATTCTCTTCTCTAGGAACAAAAGATATTTTAAAAGCTAGGAAAAAATTATCAATGATATCCCATACCTCATTTCCATAAGTCCTCAACCTTGGATGCTTTGCTTGATACAGATTTCTTACCCGATGCACAATCAATTCTGCATCCCCCAAAGCTGATAACTCCTCAATTTTCATATATTTAGCTTCCCTCAGCCCCAAAACTAGAGCCTCATACTCTACAACATAATTTTTAGTTTCAAACTCCAAATTATAAGACAAGGATATGACTTCTTGAGAAGGATAAATAAAAACCACTCCAGCACCAACACTTTCTTTAGAGGAGACCCCATCAAAATACATCTTCCAAACTTGGGTAACTTGAGGAGGTGTCTCGCACATTGTTGGAGGCTGCTTTCTGATTTCCAAGGGTGTCCGGGGAACATCGGTAAGTTGCAATATACTGGATCCCAAATCAGTGTCAACTGCATAAATAGGATGGTTTGTGGGATTAGCTTCATCACTAATAATGTAAGCTAGTTGTGCTTCTTTGTACAACCTTCTGTGCTCACCTTCAAACACAAGAATAGTGGCATATGAGAGGTCCATCTGTAATGTCCCCCCCAATATTTTAATCCAAGACCTTGACAATAACATCCCAAACTTAGGGGGAACATCGACCACTACAATATCCATGACCACACTCTTCATGGGCAGTTGAAACAAGGTAACAACCAGGTCTTTAATCACTCCAAGGCATTTCACCTTCCTAGAGTCAAAAGATTATAGATCATGATATGTTTTGGTAATTTTAAGACCCATCTCATCCATGAAATTTTTAGGCATTAGGTTATGAGATGCACCTGTGTCCATCAAGCAATTATGCATATTTTATCATGAATATTCAATGAGGTGTAAAAGGGAGGAGAGGAGTCATCCCTATATTCTACCAAGGGCCCCAATATCACTGTTAGTTTTTCATCTTGTAAATTCACTGAGTCTTTTGAGTGTGAGGTAGGCTCAAGCTACAATATTTTGGAAAGGTACTTCTTAAATTATTCATTCTTGATCAACTCTAAAAATGGGATTGAAATTTCAATTTTCTGTATTTCATTTTCAAAATGAAAGAAGAAGGAGATTTCAGGATGAGTAAGTCTGGGAAGACTTAGTGGTCTAGTCCTCCCCACTAGACCATAGTCTCATGCAACATGGGAAAAGGTCAGGTAACTCAATATTCTATTTTTAAGTTGACTTGGAAAAAGGTAAAAAGGGTAAAATGATAACTCAATGAAGGAATAGAGCGCTGGAGGTTGAGTTAGGAGTTGACCCTAGGGGTTAACTTAACTCAACAAAGAAACATAAAATAAGTATAAAGGAAAGCCTAGGGCGCACCTCTCACTTCATCTTGGATGTTATTGCATTTGGCTATTGGGCTCTTGAGCACACATTTTTGAGGGTTTTAAGATTACAAATCCTAGAGAACAACTTAGTGGTGAAAGATTCTACTCACCTTGTTCCAAGCTTGGTCTTGGGGATGAAACACTCCACCCACACCATTCTATCATCTTCACAAGTTCTATCATCGATCCAGGAGGGAAACAAGCCGTTCCCTTTGGGGGTTTTCCAGTAGGGGCACATCATTTCATGAAGAGAAGTTCGATCCAACCTTGTGACAGGGTCTATTGACATTCTAACATATGGGTATTGTTTGCAGGGCCCCGTTCATCAGTTTTGGAGTATTCTTGGAGAGTTGCTTCAGCTAGATAATTATTTGCAGCTTTGGGACGTCCTTGAGATAAGGAGGGCGCAACTATGATTCATATCTGCTCATTTTGGAGGGTTTACACCTCATATATGATCTTGAGACTTCTCCTATTGGCTTGTGGTAGCCCGATCTACATTTCTGGAGAGTTTCAGTGTATTTAGAGACTTCTTCCATCAAGGCCGAATTATTGAGCTTGACAGCCTTTAGGAGGGCGCAACCTTGATTAGGGTTTCAACAGTTTGGAGGGGTGAATCTTGGCATCTAGACTTGATAGTTCACGTAGGCCTTCCATTGGTCCTGATCTATATTTTTGGGAAGTTTGGTACTGTTTGGAGATCCTCTTCAGTTGGGTTGAAATATTGGTCTTCTCAGCTTTACAATAGGACATGCCTTCAGCCAGGGGGATTTGTACATAACCATGGTTCTTCTTATATTGTTCTTCATTGTATTTCTAGCCTTTGGGAGGCTTGCAACTCTTATCCATAGCATTTTGTAGCAACTTATCTATTTATCTATTGGAGCCATCTGATGTTATTCCAGATCTTCATCCATCTTGTATCAGGGTCTTGATTCTCATAATAATAAAGGTCAGATCTATGCTATTTGGTTCTATATCTTGTGTACTGGTTAGATCTTGCATTTGTAGTGAGTATATCTTCAGATCTGCACTCAATAATTGAATATAACCCTAAGGCCAAAACTTGTGAGGCCAACCCGTAAACACAAACAATCAAACAACTAATTCAGTCGTCAGTTAGTGTTCCAAGCAATTTTTTTTGGCTTGGGAACATTACAATGGTATCAGAGCTCTGATCCTCCCATCCTGTAAGGATTAAAGCATGCCGAAATTCAATGGCATTTACATGGGCCGAAGTAAGAAACAAACAAGTGAATCAAAATCCGAGATGGAGGGATCAAGTGATGACAGTGAGCCACAAGGCTTGGAAATCTTAGCACAAGAGTTTCATAAATCCATAAACCAAATAGAAAGTAAATTGGTCACCCACTTATAGGAGAACCAAGAGGCAAACTGTAGGGGGCCTACTGAGATATCTAAGACCTTAAGGAAGGTAGATGAAAACCAGACAAGGATAGGTGGGATGTTGATGGTGATGAATCAAAAGGGGAAAGGCACAGAAACCTATGCCAATAAGGAAACTAGTGGATCTCATGGAGAAAACATGTATATGAAGGAACATGTCCTCTATCATTATTTTGAGGGAATCCATGGAGGGGGAGCACCACTGGGATAGACAGGTAGCAGGGCTACTCCTAGACTATACTTGGCCACATTCACAGATGAACCCAAACAACTTGACACCATAGATGATTTTGTTGATCAGTTTGAGCAATGTTCCAGGGAGTACAACTCATTGAATATGACAATTCAAAGGCAGATCACCCTAGATTAGTATTGGGGAATCAAATCCAGAAAAAAACCCAGTCTGTACCACAAGAGAAACTATGAGTTTGAGCACATGGCAGGGAAGATGGAGATCCCCTACTTTGATGGTTCGACCAAGATGACTGTACATGCATGGGTACAAAAACTAGACACTTACCTGCAACTTAACCCTATTAGGGAGATGGAGGCCATCAAATTTTCCACATTGTACTTGGATGTCAAATCTAATGATTGGTGGTATCATGGATTGGCCACGCTTGGCCACAATCAGATAGTGGCATACACAAATTTTACTCAGAGACTCATTGATAGGTTTGACCAGGGGGATCCTGAGCTACATTTCCAGGAGCTCACACAACTCAGATAGACAGAAGCACCATAGGTGTTTGAGGAATTTCAGAGGCTGGTAGTCATGGTGGAGGATGTATCAAAGTCTAGGCTTATGACGCTCTTCACTGAGGGGTTGATGGAGACTTTGAAGGGCTGGGTTAAGGATTTTAAGCCTACCAACTTGCAGAATTCTATCTGGAGGATGAGAGGTCTAGGTCCAGCTAAAAAACCGAAATTTGTGCCTAGACCACCTTTACACACCAGAGGTAGAGACCAAAGACCTCCAATGAACCCAGGAGGGCGAGACCCAAGGGGGTTTGATAGGGGGAGAGGTAGGATGGATGAGAATACTAGAAGAGAATTGAGGACTATGCTACACATGTAAAGAGCCATGGAACCCATCCCACAAGTGCATGGGCCATGGCCAAGTTTATTACATAGAGGTGACATTAGACAATGAAGAGGATGAGGATTTCAGGCCTTTTCGAACACATCTAGAACATGGAGGCAAACACCACCGAAACTACAGATGAGGAGGCTACATGTCATGACAATACGACAAAGGATAGAGCTACTTTGGCATCCATCAGTGGGGTTCCCAAGTACAACACCTTCAAGATGAGAGGAGTCTTGCAAGGGAAGAAGGTGTCAGTGATAATTGATGGGGGAGCCTCCCACAACTTCATTGACTCAGAATTTCTACATAGGAGGCATATAGCCACATTTGAGTTTGAAGGATTCAAGGTAGAGGTAGCAGGAGCAAGCACCATGCCTTGTAACAAGTACATTCCAGGGATGAAGCTTACATTAGGTAAGCATGATTTGGTACATGATGTGTATGTGATGGACCTTCCAGACACAAAATAATCCTTGGAGTACAGTGGCTCAGCACGTTGGGGCCTATCACCACCAACTACAAGACCATGGAGATGTCTTTCACAGAGGAGAGTGGAAGAAAGGCAGTCCTCAGAGGCATGATAGTCAACACAACCAAGGTAGTTACAACGAAGAGGATGGAGGCCATTTTCAGAAGAGAGGAGATTGTGTATGCTACTGAGTGAAAGATATCAACACGTGTGGACAAAAAGGGGAAGGCTCACTACGCACCAGAGATTCAAAGGATCATTGATAAACACAACAAAGTGTTTGGACCTATCCCACCAGGTGTGCCACCAGACAGGGGATTTGAGCATATCATTGAGTTGGAGGAAGGGTCAAAGTCAGTCATCACCATGCCTTATAGACACCCAAAGAAGTACAAGGAATAAATAGAGAAGGCCATCAAATAGCTCTTAGATATGGGTCACATTAGACCAAGTTCCATCCCTTTTGCCTCTTCAGTGGTATTAGTAAAGAAGAAGGATGGAACCATGCACATGTGCATTGATTTCAGAGCATTAAACAAGAAGACCATCAAAAACCGGTATCCCATCCCTAGGATTGATGAGATATTGGACGAGCTCCATGGGGTTGTTTACTTCACGAAAATTGACTTGCACTCTGGTTACCATCAAATAAAAATGAGGGAGGAGGACATCCTTAAGACTGCTTTTAGGTGTCACTACGACCACTATGAATTCTTGGTGATGCCATTCAGATTAAGCAATGCACCAGCCACATTTCAGTCATGTATGAACCATGTCTTCAACAAGCAGTTGAGGAAGCATCTTCTTGTGTTCTTTGATGATTTTCTAATCTATAGCAAGATGTGGGAGGAACACCTTCAGCATGTGGAATAGATCCTAACTATCATGGAGGGCCAATCCTTGTATGCCAAGGAGTCCAAATGTGAATTTTGGATGACATAGGTCATCTTTTTGGGACATATTATTGGAGTTAAAGGGGGTACAAGTGCATCAGGAGAAGATTTAGGAGATAATTGAATGGCCCACACCCAAAACTATTACAGAATTTAGGGGATTTCTAGGCATTTTCATTTATTACAGGAAGTTCTTCAAAGGGTTCTCACAACTTTGTGCATCTTTGACTGATTTGACCAAAAAGGGAGCTTTCATGTGGAGTGAAGAAGCCCAGTTTACATTTGACAATATGGAAAAGGTAATGAGCACATGCCCAGTTTTAGCCCTGCCAGATTTCGGCCAACCCTTCACATTGGAGTGTGATGCATCCAGAGAGGGCATTGGGGTCATACTGATGCAAAATAGGCATCCTCTTTCCTATGAGAGCCGAAAGTTGAGAGGCCCTGAGCTTCTTTACACTATCTACAATAAAGAAATGTTAGCCATCATGCATGCCTTGGCCAAATTCAGACAACACTTGGTGGGAGAAAGATTTGCGGTGAGGTTAGATCACAACAACCTTAAGTACTTCTTGGATTAGAAGGACTTGAACGAGAGATAACAAAAGTGGGTTAGTTGGATACAAGCCTATGATTTTGACATTGAGTTTGTCAAAGGGAAGAACAACGTAGTTGCATATGCCTTATCCATGAGGCCATCAGTTTATGCCATGACAGATGTATCAGTTGATTGGAAGGCTCACCTCTTGGTGGAATATTCTGGAAATCAGTTCACTTGTTAGTTGTTGGATGGGAAAGTAAAAGATGATAACTTCAGAGTCATAGATGGCATCATCTATTACAAGGGCTGAATATTCTTAGTTCCCGAATCAACCTTCAAGGCCAAGATATTACAGGCTTGTCATGACTCACTGGTGGCAGAGCACTAAGGGATTGGCAAACCATACGTGCAAGTCATGGAAAGGTTCTCATGGAAGGGACTCAAAGAGGATGTGATGAATCACATCAAGGAGTGTACTACCTTTCAGGAGAATAAGGATGAGCGCACTCATCCAACAGGACTGCTGCAACCTTTAGCCTTCCCAGAGCACAAATGGGAGAGCATCTCCATGGACTTCATCACAGGGTTGCCAAGGTCACAGGGTAAGGATTGTATCTTCGTAGTGGTGGAAAAATTGACTAAATTTGCACACTTCTTATCCATTGCTACATACCTCAGTGTAGCATAGGTGGCTGAATTATTTTTCAGAGAGATCTTCAGGCTACATGGTCTACCCAAAAACATTGTTAGTGACAGGGATAGGCGATTTATGAGCACCTTTTGGCAAGAGTTATTTAGGTTGGTTGGTACGGCCTTGACACCTAGCAGTAGCTATCACCCTCATACTGATGGGTAGACCGGAATAGTCAACAAATGGGTAGAAGGCTATCTCCAGAATTATGTAGCAGGGAAGCAAAAGGCTTGGGTTAGGTGTCTACACTTGGGGGAATACTGTTACAACACCACTTATCAGATGTCCATCGACATGACCCCATTCAGGGCATTGTACAATTATGACCCACTCTCTTTTGTAGAGATTGGTTTTGGTGACAACAGAACCCCGATGGTACAGGATTGGGTACAACAGAGTCAGAACATCCTCAGGGAGTTGAAGGATCACCTACATAGGGCACAAAATCAGCAGAAGGTCCAAGTAGACAAACATAGGGTAGAGCGTACTTTTGAGGTTGGTGACTTAGTCTACCCAAGGCTCCAACCGTACAGACAAGCTTCTATCAAACAAAGTGGAGTATAAAATCTCCAACCTCGGTTCTTTGGGCCATACATAATCAACATAAAGGTAGGGGATGTAGCTTATAAGATGGAGCTCCCATAGGGTAGCAGGATACACAATGTTTTCTACGCATCCTGCCTGAAGAGGGCCATCGGCCAACACATCACCCCACTGGAGGTGCTGCCACCTCTGGATGAAGAGGGGCAATTGGTACTAGTACCGAAGGAAATATTGGAGGTTCGAGAGAAGAAAATATGGAGGAGAAGCATCAAATAATACTTAATCAAATGGAAGGATTTGCCCATTGAGGATGCCACGTGGGAGAATGAACATGTGATACAAGAGACAAGTTTGGAATTGCTTGTGGACAAGCAATTTCTTCTAGGGGAGACTGTAATGTTCCCCACCTCTTGATGAAGAGGTCTCGGAAGACTTAGTGGTCTAGTCATCCCCACTAGTCTCATGCAGCATGGGGAAAGGTCAACTAACTCAATGTTATATTTTGAAGTTGACTTGGAAAAAGGTAAAAAAGGTAAAAAGATAACTCAATGAAGGAATAGAGCACTGGAGGTTGAGTTAGGAGTTGACCCTAGGGTTTAACTTAACTCAACAGAGAAACATAAAAGAAGTATAAAGGAAAGCCTAGGGCATACCTATGACTTCATCTATGATGTTATTGCATTTGGCTATTGGGCTCTTGAGCACATAGTTTTGAGGGTTTTGAGATTACAAACCCTAAAGAACAAATCAATGGTGAAATATTCCACTCACCTTATTCCAATCTTGGTCTCAGGGATGAAACACTCCACCCACACCATTCTATCATCTTCACAGGTTCTATCATTGATCTAGGAGGGCAACAGGCCGTACCCTTTGGGGGTTTTCCAGTAGGGGCACATCATTTCATGAAGAGGAGTTCGATCCAGTCTTGTGACAGGGTCTATTGACATTCTAGCATCTGGGTATTGTTTGTAGGGCCTTGTTCATCAGTTTTTGAGTATTCTTGGAGAGTTGCTTCAGCTAGATATTTATCTGCAACTTTGGGACGTCCTTGAGACAAGGAGGGCGCAACTGTGATTCAAATCTGCTCATTTTGGAGGGGTTACACCTCAGATCTGATCTTGAGACTTCTCCTAGTGTCTTGTGGTAGCTTGATCTACCTTTCTGGAGAGTTTCAATATGTTCAAATACTTCTTCCATCAGGGTCGAATTATTGAGCTTGACAGTCTTCAGGAGGGTGCATCCTTGATTAGGGTTTCAACAGTTTGGAGGGTGAATCTTGGCATCTGGACTTGATACTTCAGGGAGGGCTTCCACTAGTCCCGATATATCTTTCTGGGAAGTTTGGTACTATTTGGAGATCCTCTTCAATTGGGTCAAAATATTGGTCTTCTTAGCTCTACAACAGGACGTGCCTTCAACCAGGGGGATTTGGACGTAACCATGGTTCTTCTTGTATTGTTCTTCATTGTATTTCTAGCCTTTGGGAGGCTTGCATCTCTTATCCGTAGCATTTTGTAGCAACTTATCTATTTATCTATTGGAGCCATCTGATGTTATTCCAGATTTGCATCCATCTTGTACCAGGTTCTTGCTTCTCATAATAATAAAGGTCAGATCTATGCTATTTGGTTCTATATCTTGTTTACTGGTTAGATCTTTCATTTGTAGTGAGTATATCTTCATAACTTCACTTAATAACTGAATATAAACCTAAGGCTGAAACTTGTGAGGCCAACCTACAAACACAAACAATCAAACAGTTAATTCAGTGGTCAGTTAGTGTTCCAAGAATTTTTTTTTGGCTTGGGAACATTATAGTATCAATTTTTTCTCTTAGTTTATCAACTGCCAATATATTTGATTCCACTTCCAATGCTGCATCTTTCATATGAGATAAAGAGGTATATCTTCTCTCTCTCAACATGAGGCAAAATTCAGGATCAAAGGCACTAGCATAAGTTATTTTGGTAGAGGTTTCAGTATGTTTGATTTCTGTAGGGATTTTATTGTACATTTTATTAAACCATTTGGAAAAATCTGAAACTGATTCCCCTTCTTTTCTCTTGAGTGAACCAAACTCTGTAATATAATACAAAAAAACTTTCTTATCACCTCAATGCCTTAAAAAGGCATCAACAAGGGCTTCAATCCCAACAATTTATCCAAGAGGTAAATCCCTAAATCATTTCCTGGCTTCACCATCAAGGCTTTGTACAAAAAATCTCATCCATACATCCTCATTTTCAATGTTTATATTATCATCATAGCTATAAAAAGCTACAAGATACTCCTCTGCAGTTATGTCCTCTTATCCTGTGAACTTGGGCATGTACTTAAGATAGTATCCTACTGGGAGAGCATTCATAGGCGGAGGCAACACAAGAGAAACATACCTAGCAGCCACTATGGCATCCATCCTATTTCTAGGAGGGTTTTCACTTTCCATTTGATTAAGAAGAGGAGGATTATAAAATCTAGGAGAACTAGGGGGAGACTTGATTAGTACAACTATAGTTTGTATGACGGGTACCTTAGGAGAATGAAGAGTATAGGATGAAGAAGTTTTAGTTTTAACAAATAGAGGCTAGGTCTTGAAAGAGGATGGTGAAAATTCCAAGGGAACTGAGGGTCAAAACAAATTTAAAAGAGGGAGGAGAAGGTGAACCAAGGGTAGGAAAATCCTCTAGAATCTCAAGCCTGAACCAATTTACAACATCAGGTGAGGCAAGTACTTCAAAAATTTCAAAGATTTATTCTTTCAAATGGGGGTAAAAATATGAATACTCTACAGGGAAATATTCAATATCTAATTTTTTAGGAGTTTCAACAAAATGTAAAAGAGGAGCACTAGATACAAATACTGGTGTTTTTAAAGTGGAATCAAGAAAGTTTCCATTAGTACCTGAAAAGCCTTCTTGAGAATCTTTTCCTTTCTTGATGATCTTCTCTGAGTCAGCTTCAGGTGTAGCCAGAGGTAAATGTGGAGTAGACCTTGTGCGAATACCTTTAGGATCCACAACTGAAACAATGGAGTCGCCAGGTGCAAACTACAGTCTTCAATTTACTGATTACTGTGCACCCTCAAAATCGATATTTTCTTGTCGTTCAATCCAAGGGAAATGTTTTCAATCCGTTCCGCGACAACGAATCCAAAAATGTTAGCACTGAAAGTCACACTTTTACTGCTAAAGTGTAAGATCAACACCCATCAATAGGTTTAAAGATAAGTTTTTATGATGATGTCAAATGGATCAAAACTCAGCCAGAACAGTGAAAATCATAGAAGGTTCCAGAAAAGATGTATCATCAAATGAGGTCTTGGCTAACTTAGATCAGGGTTTTACATAGTAAAATGGATAGATAAAAGACTTCTTGAGAAAATGAAAAATGTCTACCACTCACATCAGGAAATACTAGCAAACATTTGAGGAAAGCCTTTTGACATAAGAACTTCTTTAATCAAAATATAAACTTCGAGAAAATCATAGCAACATCACAACGAAACCTCTATTGCAATACAGATACAATAAATCAAATGAATAATTCAAATGACAGTAAAATCAGAGTAATATTGAGATAAGATAATGGAAAGAAATTGATTTCTATTAATAAAAAAGTCTCAAGTCTGTTACACAAAATCCAGAGATGGCTCTGTAACTTCAAAATTTCAAAAAAGTATGAGTCTCATTACAATCCTTCAAACCCTTCAATGATTTTCAATCTTTATCTTATATCCTAGGCTGTTAATGATAGCTTTACAGTTCAAATCCCCCTTCTTGCATAGGATTCCCAGACCTAAAGGTGGAGTAACAGTTGGAGTAACTACAACTGTTCAACAAAAAAGTAACAAATTGCTAAAAACTAGGCCCATGCTGGTAACCTCCTTGATCATATTAAATGTGATTGATGAAGTGTGATCTAAGCGCATCTCCTTTGGTCAGGTGTCCCTCCAGCCTTCAACTGAACTTCTAGAAACTATCATAACCTTATCTTCCCATTTGGAAACCATTTATTCCTCCAAAACTTCCAGATCAAGAGTTCACAGCGCCAGGCGCTGTGAACGCTCCTGTAGCCGCTCTGTTTGTTTGAAAACGCATCAAAAAACTACAAAACTATCCCAAGTGTCAACAACTTCTATAATAATGTATTATAGTGGTATAAGACATAGGAAATCTTAACACATCCTCAATTGAATCCTGACTTATCAAACATGACTGTCTTCAATTAGCAAAATACCAAAATAGAACACTGTCAAAAATGGTATGGTGTCCATCTTCTTCACTTTCTGACTCTGGAGCTCCTCCTGGTGGCAGATTTAGCTAATATATCCAAATTCTTCTTGGCCGACTCCTCTCTGAAAGGTTTCAACTCCATCTTTATCCCTCTAATTTGACTCTGGTAGGCTATGTTCTATCTGTACAAGTTTCTAAGCTGCATGTGGAGAGGTCGAAACCTTTTAGCTATGAACTTAGCCTTTTCAAGAGTTCCACAATACATCTCCATAAGATCATTCAACTTATTCTTTTCAACCAAATCCTCCCTTTTTAGTTTGGAAATTTTAATTCTTTCCTATTTAGGCTGTTTGTTTAGCCTCTTAAAGGTAGGATTTTCTGGAGGAGTAGTTATGTCTACAATTTCAATGGGCTCTTTGATAGGTACACTTTTTCCCTTTCTCTGGATGGGGGATCTCACTGACACTTTCTCCACAATGCTTTCATGATTTGCTGATGCTCTAGTAACAGGTTTCTTGGTCTTGAACTTGTCTACAATAGGTGGTGAAGAGAACAATAACTTTCTTCTTCTCAAACCCGTGACTCTAGTTGAAGGAGTCTCCACTAGACTAGGAGTTGGAAAAGGTGAAACCTCTCTTTGTGGGGACTGAGAAGATCTTCCTTCTTTACATGTTCCTTTGTTGCTTTATCTTTCTTAGCAGACCTAATGCTCTTCCTTTTCTTATTCATCTCCAACTGTATAGTCTTGTCAACCAAAAGAGGGCTTTGTACCTTATACTATTGGGTAGGAGCAATGTTAAGCTGAAAGTTGGAAGAAGTAATGAATTCTTCCCATTCCATGTTTCTCTTTCTTAATTCCTCCGTCACCAACATATTTATTAGACCTGAATGAAAAACACTTGTATCAACTGCCTTAGACTTAGCCTGAACCCTATCAGACATTTTTGCAATACTTCTGAACAAGTAAAAAGGAAGATTCATAACATCTTTCCCCGTGAAGTGTAGTAGTAGTATGATGTGATATTGATAGATCATGTTAAATCTCCCTTCACAGGTAAAGTGTATTTGAATTATCTTCAACATTTTATCAAAACCCTCTAACATATGGTTTATGGGCACACCCTTTGACAAATTGTCTTCTTGGTGTTCTGGTTTGAGGAATTCCCTTAAAAAGGAAACATTTGGAGTCATGGCCTTGAACCATATCTCCCCAGTACTAGGTATATCAGTGGCTGCTGATATGGTCCTCTCAGATACCTCAAATTCTAGTATCCCAACCTTGGTCTTGGTTCCATCAAATTTTAGTTCAAATTCTTTAGCCACCTCTGGGTGCCCCCTCTGCATTTTCTAACATAAATTAATACATCCTACTCTTTTGAAGACCTCCCTGATTAAGGGTTCCTCAACAAATAATTGCATATCATAAGGTTTCGTTCTCACAATGTCTCCACCTTTGTGAACCTTCTTTTGGTGATTATCCATTAGTGCTAGTTGGGAAGATTTTATCACAGTACTGAATAATTACCCACAGTGGAGAGAAGGTAAGCGGAAGAAATGACTACTAGAATCAATAAGAAAAATCCCCACAAACCTCTCAAAATGACAATGATTTTAAGTAAGGATGAAATGGTTTAACAATGAGGTTATCTTCATAAATGGACTGTGAATAGATGGTGAATTGGTAAAAGGATGTTTTGCAAAGGATGCTGGAACAAAGAGTTCACAGCACTGGCTGACTACACAGAGTTCGCAACACCAGAGATAGGGTTTTGGAAAAGCTGTGTGAAAAGAGTGATGTAGAGGCCAATGATCATAAGATAGGGTAATTTAGGCCCAGGGATGCTGATGGTTTCAAGAGATAAGATGCAGAGCATGGGAAGAAGATTCTGGAGGTTAATTACAGGTCTGTGAGAGAGTTCACAATTCCATCCATCCAATTCGCAATATCATAAAAGGAAAAGCCACTAACCACCTTTCTAGGCCTTAAAAAAGGTGTACAAGCTCATGAAGTACATGGTAGCCTAGTATTGGAGGCTGATATCTTCAGAGCTTCTCAAGAGCGTCTGTAAGTGGTCTAAACACCAACTCATCCCCTGCAACTAGTTCACAATGAAGTGCACAACGCCTGTCTCTAACACCAGTTCGCAGCACCAAACTGGAGGATGCTTTGCACACTTGGAGAAAACGATTAAGACATTCATAAAAATAATCCCTAAATATTGATTTAAAATTCAACTATGAAATCAAGGAGATCTCCAATGACATGAACTTTTAAGAGAAATGATGATTATAAATGAAATATGTACTTTGAAAGTGTTGTGAACTCTCTTAGTGAGTTGACAACGTACAACTTAGACTAGATTTGACATTTTAACGAGCTGAGTGACAAGAGGATGGGTCAACGTACAACATGGAGAAAATGACATGTCAGGGTAATAATGACCAATTTTGAAAGATGTGACTCAATGACTCTTCAAACCAAAATCAAACTAATCATAATTTATTCATGACAAAAAATGAAAAATTGCTATGGGAAAGGGACCTAAAACCTATAACCTAAGGTAAAACTATGACTCAAAATCAAACTAAAGATTTTTATTGACCCATGAAAATCTATGTGATAACACCATGGATGAAGATTCTCCCTGTGTGACAGGTAGTGACCATATTAGGGATGAATGGTCCAAGACAAACATTCTTCATGTGTCACAGGTAGTGACCAGATTAGGAAGAATGGTCCTTTTCCCCGTGTCACAAGTAGTGACCAGATTAGGGAGAATGGTACATGTTAGGTACTCTTCCAATGTCACATATAGTGACCAGATTAGGAAGAGTGGTCCTTCTCCCTGTGTCACAGGTGGTGGCCTTCAACACTTGTTACTTGCAACATCATGCCCAGATTACGCAAACATAGTGTAGCCCAAAAAGTTGATGTATTCAACGATGTTGATGTTGATGATGATTTGATGTAACCCTTTTAATAGATAAATTTGTCAACTTGAGAACATTTAAATGGTCATTTTGAATATCTCCCTAATTAAGAGGGAGTGTTGAATTTTGTAACTATGGTCGGTCTTCATAATGTATATGTTTTGGTGTCAGAATATTTGTAAAGCATATTTAAATGCTTGAGACATGAGAATAATTTGAGTCAAGTCCTCCCTTCAAATTTTAAGAGGGAAAGTTTGAATTTGTAAAAATGTTTTTTTGGCTCCAAGTTGTACAAGTCGACCCTCCTCCAAGTCAAGTCGGCCCACAATATTGAAGATAACCCAATGTAAAGTCGACCCCAATAAAATTGACAAGTAGGCCCCAAAACTGAGCGACAAATTAGTATAAATAAAGGCATTGGCCTCCTCATTTACACACAACAATTCACCTTCCTCATAAGAGAAAATGTAGCTACAAAGGTTCACTGGTTTCTGGAGAAATTGGGCATCTCAAGAAAATATCTCTTGATATATGTTTTTTTTTTCTTCTTTCTCCTCTCTCCAGTTCGCACGTGTGACGTCTCTGTCTCTCTATCTATAATGCACATATTTCTGTAGCTGGTGATCTCTCTATTGTGCACAACTTCCTATGATGCTGCTGCAACTACTGCTGTATCTTCTAGGGTTTGACTTGGAGGCTGAGACCAGGTTCTAAGTGTTTCTCTTGTTGTACAAATAATTTATCTATTAAGAAGGGTTGCTAGGTTCCCCCCCTAGTGGGTTTTCCCAGGGTAAATCTTGTGTCTTTATGTGATCTCTACTGTTCTACTTTTCTACTACATTTATATCGTTGAATTTCTGAAGTGTAATTGCTTAATGATATATTGATAAGTAAAAAGGAATACATCATTAGAAGTAATTATCAATATTTCAAAAATATTGTACCTAGAGCTATTTTTTCTAGGAATTTCAACATTTGGTACTCAACATTTCGTATTAGAGCAAATGATCCTCAATTTTTCTCTTTCAAACGAGCCTTCTCACCTTTTTTACTTCAACTATTTTTAGGATGTTTGAATTGCATGGAAATTTCAAGGTGGGATAGAAAAGAGTGAAGTATATCTAGTAAAAATTTTAGAATCACATTCTTATACTTTTGGAGTTACATGTTGTACAAATTAGGAATTTTGTCTAGTCATCAAACTAGGATATGTGGTTTCAATAAAATAATCATATCTCAAGATTTTAGGTCTAAATTAAGCGGAACTTGTGGGATTGGATAGAAGATGGACCAATGGGTTTCAAATCCAAATTTTATAGTTGTTTGGGAAATATTGGCAAAGTGACATTTTGTACCAATTCGCTAATATGAAGGGTACCAAAAAGTCAAATAGTTTTGGTAGCTTGGACTTAACTTATTAGAGGAAACTTGGGGCTAAAATGGGCCTTGTAAGAAAAACTGTTCTTGTTGAGTTGGAAATTCAATAACCAATAAAATATAAAAAATATAGGTAAAGGATAATCCTTGTGTTGGACATATAAAATTCAAATATGCTTGTGTGTCCCGTTTTTATTTGAAATAGTTAACCACGCATAAACCTCAACTTGATAAGATCATATTGGGATATAATAAACATCCTTGAAATTCTAAAGCTCAAATATTTTATATTATCACTATTTCCACTCACTAAAAGAATAAATTCCACATTAATTAAGCCCATAGTGGAATCACTCTAGAATATGAAAGGTATTTTATATTATCAATGAATAGAAGAGAAAAAATAATAAAAGTGATAAAATAATAAAACAAAATATTATTTTTATTTTTATCATTATTTTAATTAGTATTTGTATTAGCAATACATTTGTTTCTAAGCACTATATCTGTGGTTTTGAGCGTACATCTGTGGTTTTGTATTAACAATACATTCGCGGTTTTGAGCATATATATGTGGTCTTGAGAGAATCTCTTTGCATATAATATATCTCTTGGCATTTGGAACGATACATCTGCGGTTTTTGAGCGAATCTCTTTGCATATAATAAATCTCTTTGCGGTTTTGAGCATATATCTACGATTTTGAGCGAATCGCTCTGCGGTTTTGAGTGAATCTGTCTACATATAATATATATCTCTCTACGATTTTGAGCGAGTGTTGACGAATATGAACTTGGAAAATTTGACCTCTTGGCGAAATTTGTAGTTTTTTGGGAGCGTGTTCGTAAATATGGTGAGTCAGTTGCTACTTATTTTCTCCACTTTTCATTATGAGCACCCCACCACCTATTCCAAAAAATCATCTTGTTAGGGGGAGGCCCCAAAGTCACCCTAGAGATTCTTTACGAATATATGGAATCATTAGAAAAAAGGATAGAAGAAAGAGATGTCAAACTCCAAACAGAGTTAGAACCATTAGAAAAAAGGAGTAAAGAAAGATAAACAAAACTCCAAATAGAGTTAGAGACAATGGTTGATAAAAAAATTAGACTCTTCAAAGATACGCTTCAAAAACAAATAGAGGATAGCTTGTTAGGGTTCAAGAGTCAATTGCAGACAATGGAGGATAGAATTCAAGAAATGGAAAAACAAAAATAATCAACCCAAGAAGGGGAGGTTGAAGAAAATTTCAACTTACGAGATAAGATTAAAGAGATAAAAGAAAAACCAACCAACAAATTGGCCCTAAGTAGTCTAGAAAACAATTTGGATATCAAACCCATCAAAGAGGAAATGAATAAGATAATCGAATTGGATCATGAGCGTAATAAAAGATCCTTGAACCTCATAATTTTTGGTATAAAAGAACAACATGAGGAGGATACGCTAGCAATAGTAAAAGAAGAACTTAAAAATAAATCACAAATTGAAACAACTTACCTCATAGAAGCATATAGGCTAGGAAAACTAATCAAAGATAAAGATAAGTTGATCGCATCAAAGTAAGTTGTAATGACCATAAGTATAGCATACTTAATAAATATCCAAGTTTAAAAGGGCCAGGAATATTTATAAATGAAGACCTCATTCCCGAAGACCAAGTTGAATTAAGGAAGGAAGTGAAAAAGGTAAAAGAAGCCAAGAAAGAAGGAAAATGGGCAATAATTAGAAATTGAAAAGCTATTGTTAGGGATAGAGACCATAAGGATAATAATAAATAGGAATTTGGGACACTCAAGATCCTTTTTTGGAACTGTCACGGATTTCCATGGCGCAAAGGTCCTATGTTAAGTTGGATCTCGAGTGATATTGATATTATTTGTCTATTAGAAACATGGCAGCATGAAGAGTCTAGGGTCCCTAACATAGAATGTTTTGTCTTATGGTTGGCATGGAAAAAAACGTCCTACCACAGAGGGATAGGAGGCATAGCCTATTATATTAGAAAAAACATTTATTTTCATTTCTAGGGACTTTAATGTTAGGACTGCGACTAGCCAAGCTATTATTTTAAGCAATGATTCCAACCATAATCCTTTATGGCTAGATGAGGATCTTGTTTTAGCTAATAGCTACAAAATAATATCTGACGACCTTACTGAGGATTTGTTTGGTACTGATCTAGTCAAGCTCTGCAACTCTCAAGATCTAATAATTTGTAATGGAGTAATGGAGTGGCCTAACTCAAACCAGATGACTTGTATTGATGGACTGGGTGGTAGTGTCATGGATTATGTGATATATGATATCCCCATTTCCAATCAAATAGTAACTTTTGACCTTTTAAATGACCATGAACCCAACTCTGATCATAGACCTTTAACTCTAACTCTAAACTTTTCCATACGCATGAATTCCATTGAAGAAAATTCTAATAATCAAAGGCATTTGCTCTTTGACAAAAGTAAAGTTGATCTTTTCTTAAAGGATTTAAATTGGGAATTACATCTCCTAAATTATAAGGACAACATTGACGACCTATATCATAATTTTACAACTACCCTTTCCACTTCTATTAGCAAGTTCTCTTTTGATGTGTCTTGTAAAAAGAATAATAGAACAACCAACCCTTGGTATGATAAAGACAGTAAAATTGCTAGGAAATCCATTAGGTATGCTTATAATGAGTTCTTAAAACTTGATAAGATCAATACATAAAAATCCCTAATTAAAAGGAAATTCTTTTTACTATATCAATAAAAGGAAAGAGCAACTTTCACAACTATCTAAGCTCGATCCTAAGAAGTTTTGGAAATAAATTCTAATCCGCAATACTAAAGAAAATAATATGATCCCCTTAAGGGACTCAAACTCCTACCTTAAAAGTATTTACGAGTTCCCTAATTCCATGGAGACCATTCCTATTGTCCCTACATAGGATGAAGTTTTTTCTTTGGATGACATAGAGTTTGGGGTTGAGAAGCTTGCAAATGGGAAAGCCAAGGACATTGAAAGCTACCAAGCTGAAATTTTTAAAATAGGAGGGCCTATCCTTTATCCCTCACATACACAAACTCTTCAATTTAGCAGTTATGTAGGGCTTCCCTAAACCTTGGATGCAAAGCCTTATTATTCCTATTTTTCAAAATGAGGATAGAAACATTCCCTCTAATTATAGGACCATTATGATTGGCCCAATTTTAGCCAAGCTATATGAAATTATTTTGGAAAAGAAGATTATCCTATGACTGGAAAGTCACGATAAAAGAGCTAAAGTCTAGGTCAGACTTAGGATATATCATTCAACTGTAGACCATCTTGTTACCTTTAGGATCATTGCAGAGGAGTTTTGCAATACTAAAACCAATATTTTTTGTTATTTTGTTGACTTTAGAAAATATTTTGACACTGTTCCTAGGAAAAACCTTTGGCATATGTTGGAAGAGATAAAAGTGCCTTTCGAGTTGAAGGCTGCTGCAATAAGGTTACATGAGAATGTTATTTCCAAGTTTAAGAACACCGAGGGCTGGTCGAAAGAAATAAATTGCAATATTGGAGTCAAGCAAGGTTGTCCCTTGTCCCCTACCCTTTTTGGCATTTACATCGACAAGCTAGAATATTGTTTGGAGGAAGCAGGTTGTGTCATCCCTACTCTCACTGGTATATTCATCAATCTTCTTCTTTATGCTGAGGATTCCCCACTATCTTAGAAAGCAACTAAGAATCTCAAGGATTTATGCTCCAATATGGGTATGACCGTTAATACTAACAAGACTAAAGAAATGACCATTAAATCCAATAAGATCACTTATGATACCTTCGTATATGACAAGAACAACTTGGAGGAAGTGATTTCATACAAATATATTGGAATCAATATTGACCACAAGCTCAACTAGAATTATAGCATTGGGAAAATGATAATTGGAGGATGGAAAGCTTATTATGGGCTTGAAAACAATTGTAAATCAACCGTTATTTGAATATGGGATAATAATAAACTCCTCTTTGATACTCTAGTTACACCTCTGATTCTTTATGGATGCGAAATTTGGGGATGCAATATCTCTCGTGAATATTGGAGAAATATAGAGCAAATCTAAAAGAATTTTATAACTTGTAATCTCAAAATTAAAGGAAATACGCCCCATCCTATCCTCCTCTTAGAGGCGAGCCTTCCCCCATTGAGAGTATGGCTATGACTAGATACCTAATGTATAAGAACAAGTTAAACAACATAGAATCCAAGAGGCTTCCTAAAATTACTTCAAACCCAGTTGTAACCACCTTCAACTCAAGCAGGGATGGCATAAAGATGCCCAATCTTGGATAAGTCTTTGGGGAATCATGGAAGAGACCATTTTGCAGGATAAGGATACTATTAAAAATATTATTAAATAAAAATTTAAGGAGAAAATGTGGTGTGATAAAGAGTTAGAGGAAAAAAGAAAATTAAGGTATTATAAGGAGGCAATCAACCCTAATTTAGAAGATCAAAATTATCTCTCTGTTTTGACAAATGTAAATAAAAAAATAATCATTTCCAAGATAAGAACAAATTCTCATGAGCTCCATAGTGAAACTGGGCGCTGGTCAATTCATAAAACACATTGGGACGAAAGAGTGTGTCACATTTGTGACACTAAGAGGGTTGATTATGAAAAAGACTTTCTCTTAGATTGTCCAGCCTATACCCAGATCATATCTCAATTTCATAATTTTTGTCACACTACCAACCTTCCTATCTTTTTAACTCAACAAAACTATGGTGATCTTGGAAAGCTTCTCTTAATGTTTTTCGAGCACAGAAACAAAATTCTAAAGAATTGCAAGTAATCCCTTACCCTATTAAGGTCCGATAGACCACTTCAGTCTCAGTGAATGTTAATCATCATCATCATCATCATCATCATCATCATCAATGTGTTTTGTGAATTTTGAATTTAATATTAAATATAAAAATAATAATTTACACTATAATAATTATGGATGATTATAAGTAAAATCAATGAGAGGAAATTTGAGGGAAAAGGATAATATGGAAGACTTTAGCTGCCTTCATTTCACACTTGTAAGTCACAATAAAAATGCTTTAAATTTTGAACAATGTGAATGTTGAATATTTTAGAGGGAAAAAATTAGAAACACATTTTTTCTACTTATTTTCAATTTATCACATTGTAGGTCCACCAACATTATCAATTGTTGGTACTTGTTGGATGCATATTTAAATTATACATCCAACAACTATTATCCACATT
Organism: Picea engelmannii; assembly: GCA_009831015.1. Lineage (NCBI taxonomy): Eukaryota > Viridiplantae > Streptophyta > Pinopsida > Pinales > Pinaceae > Picea > Picea engelmannii. The sequence continues at coordinate 135,451 of ML781237.1, forward strand.
TGATAATTTTAGTGACCATATAGTGATATAAACTAAAAATATGCGAAAACGTGTTTCTATTTACCTCCCTCAAAATGTGCTAATTCAACTTTTGACTCCTAATATACATTTATATTAGGAGGACACTTTTTTTTCTCAAATTTCCTTTCATTGGATATAAATTTTAAAATAATAATAATAATATTACATCATTTATGGTATGTGTGTGATCTATTATCAATTATTCATTATCATTTATTTTATGCACAAGAATCTAAAATTCCCATTATTATTTTTGACCCTCATATCTTAACTCTACATTAACCCAACTTATATGTCAAATACCATTAATGAAGAGATATATATTGACCTTCACTAGATAGCACCTCTAACTTAGTGTGATATGGCATACACTCTTATTATTTTAATTTTCCTTAAGAGGTCCATTTTTGACCACAAATTTCCTCTAATAGGATTTCTTTTGAAGAGTTAAAATTGAATGACACTTGTGGGAGTCTAAAGTAGACATATCAGGTTGTTACAATAATAAATGTTAGACATACAACAAAATAAGATCTACCTCAAGTGCAAGATTGACTTGCATGACAATCCCCATACTAAGGTCTAAAAAGGTGTGTCAATTTAAAATTAACATAACTTTTCACTAGAAGGTCAATTTAGATTGTTGAAAAGTTGTTGTTAGTAGGAAACAAGAGAGAATATATTTGGAAAACCTTTTTGATTAATTGGGATAAATAATGAATGTTTGAGAAGATTGAAGTTGAAGGTTTTGACTAAACTTGATTATTCAAGTAAGGTCTAATAGAAATACCCAAGTTTAAGGAAGACAAAGATGAAATTGACCCTATAGGATTGTTGAGTATTGCAAAGAAAATTGGAAAAAAACAATCATGATATTTTTCATAAAGGTTTTTATTTTCACTAGGAAGCTAATGTTCGATGGAAAAGTCTTGATTTGAACATCAAATTACATTGCATTTAGGAATAATTTGAAGAATTGTTCTGAAATATGTAGATAAGGGAAACAAATTTAGAGGATATGAAGAAAAAAGCACGAATTAAAGGAAGCCAAGGAATAATTTAGTAAGAAAGAAACCAATTCCTTAAGTTACAAACCCTTAATGAAGCACTCATTAAGCAAGTTAAAAAAAGAAGAAGGAAAGGTAAGTAAATTAAAGAAGGAAAAGGATGAGTCAAGAGAATAATTTAAAATGAAAGATGAAGAAATGAAAAGGTGGTGTACGCATAATCAAAACCTTATTAATTTTCTTTTGGTTGCAATTTGAGGATGGGATGGGAAGACTGAGTATAGGAAGAACAAGATGAACTTCAAAGTTTTAGGCTTTTTTAGGTGAAAGAATTAGTAGAAAACATGGTGGACTACATTGTTGATCCTCTTGAGGGCATCTTTATTTTCTCCTTGAATAGCCTTATGACTGGGTCATAAAGGTTTGATGGTGGGTTGGAGTTGCTAAGGGATGATTGGGGGTAAAAAAATCTCATACTTTATGATCCTTTAAAACCTTAGGTTATCATGATTGGTAGTTAGGGCGCTTCTATCAAAGGGCTGTGACATTGTTATACCACAAATTGCCACATCAATTGCATTTGTGATATGACCTATCCCTTTTCCTTAGCTTGCAAACTTAAATCCCATCATCCTTTATCAAACGCATCTAAAGAAAAACATTTTTGTTGCCATCCGCGGGTCACTCGTGTGCAAACTGTGAATGTTCGTGCCTTGCTAGTTTTCAATCTGTGGATGCCCTAAAAAAATATAAAAGAATAAAATATTCCACATTTTCAGGCAGAGTTTTCGATTGGGTTCCCAAACTCTTCTTGGTCTGTACAAAATGTAATACAACCACCTCAACCCCTTGAGGATGGTATAAATGCACCTTTGAGGGCATGGATGAGGAGGAAAACCTAGGTGCAAGTTTATGTTGACGAATTTGCAAGCTTCCCTACTTTCCTTGATCCTCTGAGTATCACCCCCTTGATATGGAACTTGTTTTCCAACATTCCTTCCTCTCCCATATGTGGTTGTAGGGTGTCTTCCTATCCCTTCCGAGTCATTCGAGGAAGAGCCATCGTGTTGAGTTGATTCTTGAAGTACCAGTGGAGGAACCTGGGAGGCTGGGTTTGAGGTAGTGTTGACGGTTAGAGTTAGGTTGTAACTACCCACTTTCATCGTTTTCAATAAAACAATTTTCTTTCCCTCCATACATGTGCAAATTGATTCAAACTGTTGATATATGTTTTTTTTTTAGCTAAATATCCTTGAGTTGCAGGATTGGACTGTGGCTGAGATGCCATGACCATGGGGCATCTAAGCTGTCAAAATCACCTAGGGATCGCACCTAACCTGGACCGCACCAACCCTTAACATGGCTAGATTTGAGGTGTCCCCAGAGTTTTTGAACCGATGACTTCACTTACGGAGTGCCTTAACAACACACTCCCTCACCGACTACTCTACACCATGGGGACTTAAAATTTGAAGGACACGAGGGTGGTATTTGATCCACTTTTATGTGTACGGGTCATAATACCATTTAATATAGTATCTCTGGGTGAATCCACATGTTCGACCACTACCTCAATTTTCTTATGATATGTTATTATGTTAGTTTGCTTCATATACTTGAATTTTTGCACATTATATGTATGGTTTGAATTCATAACTACCTTGTTGCAACATAGACTTGGTCTTATTTTGCAGGTTGATACCAGTGGAGATCAGGCACAAAATCAAAGGTAAAAAGTGAGGATTGACATTAGACGTAGGATACAAGGTGTAAAGTTTCTCCTTCTCTCTTTCTCTCTTTCTCTCCTCAAAGTAGTTATTTTCTTATAGCATTGTTGCGTGGGAGGGTAGGTTCTTTATTTTACATATGGTCTCACTCTGATGTGACATGACCCAAGGTCATAGGGAAAAAATACCATAGCAAACATGCCTATTATAAACTATAGAAACTATGCATCATGGGTAAAAGCACCCAATAGACTCATTAATGAAAAGGGTAAGGTTGTACATTCCAACCCCTTGGTAGTTTCACCATCATCCTCATGATTGAAAGCCATTAGCAGAGGTACAAGAGAGCTAAACTTTGAGCCAACAAACTTGTTCCTAAAATCAAGAGTACATGTGGGTTTGTACATAGAAGTTCTAGGTCCTTTGGAATAAGGACTAGTTCACAAAGAAGCGACGATGGGTGAAGAGAGTCTTAGGTTGAAGCACCTAGAGCTATTAGGGGTAGAAGCCTCAAGCTCCAAACAAGCTAAAAAAATCTTGGTCACTCCAAAAGTGAACTCAGGGAGGAAGGGTAGGAAATGCATCAAGCTAAAAGAAAATAGGGTTACATTGGTTTTGGGGGAACAAATTATGATGGATTAGGTAATGGATATGGTGAGTAGATATTTGATCCATTGTTTTTATGGGAGACAAGCTTATAAAAACTATTTGGAGTAGTTGTTATCTAGGGTTTGGAATCCATTTCTTGGTAAACCCCAAGATTTCATATCTCGGTAAAGAGATGGATGGAATTTATCTTTAGGACAGAATAAGGTGTTGAGAAGATCTAGGAGTTGAGATGGTATTGGGTTTATTCATTGTTAACATTGAAAATATGAAACCTTAGCTTCAACCCTATATCTAAGAGGTATGGAATCATCTTATTCGGGTCAAGATATAGATCTTAATTTTGGAGCTTTGATCTTTTTTAGTCTTAAAGGTAGTCAATGATAGGTTTGGGCCATCCATAGAAATGGATTAAAGATTAAAAATGAGCTGAACCAAAAGTGTGGCTAGAATTTTGGTGGAATTATATTTGAAGGAGGGGTTGGTAGAGGCTATTGAGATAGAAGCTGCCATTTGCCATTATATACAAATCCTAAATTACATGGGCATCCCATTCAAGTTTTATTGATGCCATCTTTATGGGAATTTAGCTAACAAGTGCCTTCTCAAATTCACTAAAAAAATTTGGAGGAATAAAAATGAACATAGTGCAGGTCATGGAAGGGATGATTCATGCTCAAACTCTGTGCATGTGGAGAGGTAGCTAGAGGTCGATAGTAAAGAGGGGAGTATGGAAATATGAGGATAAGAATGTGATGGAAGATGGTAACACTACAAGGAGAACACCTTCTTGCGAAGGTTTTTATGGAACCTCCCCGAAAGAACTATCCATTAGATATTTATAGAGAAGGTTGTTAGTGGAGGCAAGCAACCAGAGGTTTTTTTTTTTTTCGGTGCGCCTTAAAGGACTATATGCACTAATGCACATCGAAACATACTGCAACGATGCTAAAATTTTCAAATGCATTGTCACTGTTCATAGCAGAGGTTGTTAGTGGATGCAAGCGGTCATAAGTTGTTTGCGAACAATGCTGTTTGGTAAACCTATATGGTACATCCTTCTCGGTGCTCAACTAAAACACAACGCACTAGTGCGTAGATGTTCAAATGCACTGTCATAAGTTATACAAAAATAACAAGCACTGATCGAAGTGCATTAGTGATCAAGATTTATGAGCGGAACGAAATGAATAATGGACCGAATACTATAACACAAAGACATGGAGAGCAACAACATATATCCAGTGAACAATAACTTCTATTGAATAAACAAAATAGGTTGAAACTATAAAACTGAAAAACTGAAAACAACTTGCTCGAATGGTGGTAGCTATCCCTAATAAGTGATGTGGCTACTACGCGAACCCGTCTGAGCAGAATGATTACAATGAGGCTCCAGAGGCCTTTTTAACATTACTCATGAATGCCAAAACCCTAGACATCCAAAAACCTAACTCTAGGAGGTGAAACGCCAAAAGTTATGTGGGGCCCTATTGGTAAGTTGGTACCTCAACTTCTCGGGCTCGTAACTTTTGCATATGACCATTGTTTTAGGCACTTGATAGCCCGTTGGAAAGTTATTTTCGAGAAATACACATTATTCCATCAAAATTTGACACTGTCTACAGTTTGACTATGGCAAGACAAAAAAACACTATTTAGGGCCCCAAAACAGCCTTGGAAGTACAGAAAGATGTAGTGACATTAAATAATCCAAAATAATCTAGTTGGATTAGGTGGGAAACCACCAATCTCCATTTGGAGCTGTAGAAGTGTAGAACCCACAATTACAAAGAATCACAGAAGAACGTGCTGAGCTAAAAACTGTCAAGAGGAGCCAGTTGGAATAGGTGGGTGGCCACCAATATCCACCTGGATCAATCCTCCCCCCTTAGGAAGAAATGGTATCCATTGCATTGAGTTCTCCCATCAGGTGGGGAAACTTATTTTGAATTTGGCCCATGGTGAGCCACTTGCCTTGGTGTAGGCGCTACCTTGCCTTGACAACCCGATAAAACTGGATCCTTTGTTGGCGAGTGCCCTTGACTTGTGTGTACACTATTTGATCAATGGATGCCTGTTCCATGCAGTCATAGTTGAGCTCTATTTGTCTCAACTGTTCCACGATCTCTGATGTGTCCAATAATGGTGAAAAATATGGCTGAAGGAGGTCCACATTGAACACATGGTGCAAGCCAAGGAAGGGTGGAGTGTTGAGCTCAAAAGCATTGCTACCCACAACCTTGGTGATAGTATAAGGCCCATAATGAAGTGGGAAGATCTTCCGATGGGGCTCTGTAAGGCATTATTTATGAAAATGTAACTAGACTTTGTCTCCCACCTGAAACTTGTGTGGTACCTGATGTTGATCATGGTGCTACTTGTAATTAGCATTGGCTTTCTGCAAAATCTCATGGACCTGTTGGCGGAAGTGCTAAATCCACTCAATGAATCAAATGGCTTTGTCGGCCTCAGAATGAACATGAGAAGAATCTCTCTGTGTTGTTGCAAGAGGTAGTGCAACATCAATGGGACCCAAGGGTTTGAATCCCAGCTCCACCTGAAAGGGGATATGGCCGACGTAGCTATGGAGAGCCCTGTTGTAGTTGTGATGAAAATAGGGAAGAATCTTATCCCATGTACGCATATACTTAGAGTTATACATGCGCAGGATGTGCACAATCATCTGATTGACGACCTCTATTTGGCCATCGGTTTGAGGGTAGAAGGTAGTGGATTTAGTGAGCTTGGTCTCCAACAATGACTAAAGACTCGACCAAAATGTGCTGAGGAACCTACTGTCCTAATCAGAGATGATGGTATATGGTATTCCAAAATGGACCGACACTCGTTTGAAGAAAATCTTGGCAGTATCTGCCACATTGTTGCTCTTCTTGGAGGTTGCGATAATGGCCATCTTCGAAAACCGATCAACCACCAAAAATATGCAATCATTGCCTTGCATGGTGGACGAAAGGCTAGACATGTAATCCATCGAGATGGATTCCCAAGGCCTCTCAGGATTAGGAAGAGGGGTGTATAAGCCATGCTTCTTGATGGTTGGCTTGGAAAAGGCACATGCATTGCAAGATCTGATATACTTGTTGATGTCTTATTGAAGTTTTGGTTAATAAAAATGTTTCTGTAGAATGACCACAGTTTTCTCCATGCCAAAATGTCCTGCCATCCAACTGTAGTGAGCCTCCCAAATAAACTTTGCACACTCACTTGCAGGAACACATAGATGTCCCATATGGCATAAAAGTCCGTCCTAAATGTGAAAATCGGTGATATTCACACCTGTACCTAAGAGCTGATAGGTGGTGGTGAATTCTGGATCTTGCTGATAAAGTTGGGGCCACTCAAATGCCTCATGCCCATAGGACTGGAGCACGATGGTGAGTGCAGCTACGGGAAGTTGATTGAGGTAGTCATCGACATGATTTGTGCTCCCTGTCTTATACTTGATGTTGAGATGGAACTACTGTAGGTAGGTGGATCACTTCTGATGGCATTCGTTCTGAAAATTCCCATGTGTCTGTATGAACTGTAGAGGCTTGTGATCGGTGTGGATGATTGTCTCCTTTCTTAGAATGTAATGTTTCCATTGACAATAGGCTTGTACAATGGAATACATTTCCTTGTCATAGGTGGTGTATTTCCGGATGATATATGAGAGTGTCTCACTATGGTATGCTACTAGATGACCATGATGTGTGAGAACTATGCCTACAACATAGTCGGATGCATCAGTCTCAATCTTGAATGGTTATTGTAGATCGGGTAAGGAGAGTACTGGAGCTGATCACAAGCAATGTTTCATATCATCAAATGCTCATTGTTGTGCCTTCCCCCACTTGAAATTTTCCCTGCCACCACCCTTGGTCACTTGGCTGAGGGCCCATGCAATATGGGAGAATCCCAACATGAACCGTCGGTAGATGTTGGAAAGTCCCAAGAAGCTATGAAGCTTAGTTAGTGTGTTCAAGGTTGGCCAATCATGTATGACTTGGATCTTATGTGGATCCGCATGTACCCCATTCTCATCAACAATGTAGCCCAATTATTGAACCCTGTTCATGGAAAAGGAGAATTTTTCCAAGTTGGCATACAACTTGTGTTGCCACATAGTGCTTAAAATATGTTGAATATGCTGCATGTGCTCCTCCCAATTTCTGCTGTCATCCAAATATACCACCACAAAAGAGTAGGTGAAGGGTCTGAATACATCATCCATTGATCTCATGAAAGTGGCTGGTGCATTTGTTAAGCCAAAGGTCATGACCAACCATCAAAGAGACCTTCTTTAGATTTGAAATCTGCCTTCCATACATCAGTTGGCTCGATGGGAACCTAGTGGTAGCCAAACTTTAGGTCAATCTTGTTGAAGGACTTTTCCCCCTTGAGTTGGTCAAGAAGGTCATCAATTCGAGAAATTGGGTAGCGATTCCTGACTATGATTTTGTTTAATGCTCTGTAATCAATGCATAGCCACCAGGTCCCATATTTCTTTTGGACTAGTACAATCGAGCTTCTGCAAGGGGAGGAGCTGGGTCTGATGTGACCCTTTTGAAGTAGTTCTTGGATCTAACGCTTGATTTCTTCATTTTCCATCAGTGAGCGGCGATAGACTGGTCCATTAGGCAGAGGTGCACTGTGGGTTAGATCAATTAGATGCTTGACTTGGCAATGCGTCGGTACCCCATTGGGTGAGGAGAAGATGTCTCCGTACTCTTCCCCGGTCCCGTCCACTTTCTTCTACTACAAAGAGAGGCCACATATGTGACAATGACCTTTTGATTACTATGAGCATGGATCACAAAGAAGACAAACTTTTTGGTTTGTGAAATGGCCTTACTGCATTTCTTAACAGAGATTAAAGAAATAGCTGTAGGCAACGCTACCTCTGGTATCCTGTACAATTGTCTACCCAAAGTAATAATAACATTACGGGGTCTAGACTCATACAAAGCATGCCACTTCCACAAATATGTTTGTCCTAAAAGAACATCACAAACTTCAAGGGGAGAAATATCACACAATACCTCGTCTTTGAAGGGCTTGATGCCATATGGCAGATGACATTGTTGGATGACACATATATCTCTTCCTTGGCGAAGCCAACCAATGGTGTAGGGTTACAGGTGCGGTGTCGTCGATAGGTCTAGGCGCTTGACGACCTCTCCTGAGATTAGGTCCTTCTGACTGCCTCTATTAATAATGAAATGAAGTCGACCCGCTTTACCCACATATGTGAGTGAAAGAGGCGTTCCCCTTCCTCTGGTTCTTCTGGTTCACTTGGATGAATTTTTGTGGTAGCGACAGTAGCACTGGGTTCAACATCAATAATATGCTTCCCTATTTATGGATTTGATTCAGAGTCATAATCTACCTCTGACTTAGAAGCTTTCAACTCGACCACTAGTGACTGCTTGGAGTGACATTCTTCGGTTTTGTGCCAAGGGATTTTATGGTATTCACACCATTTTCCCGTGTCCTTCTTCGATTTATCATTACCCTTGTTGTGTTGTGGCTTGGACTAGTTGTCCTGAGAGTGGCCATATTTGATCTATCCCTTGTTTTGTGGGTCAGGGCCGCCTTTTCCCTGCTTCAGATGTGAGGAGCTTGCAGATACAAACTGTCGCCTCTTCTGCTTAAATTTCTGCTCGATCTTGACAACATATCTATAAGTTGCACCTAATGATGTGATGTACAAAAAAACAATTTCTATTTGAATATATCTATGCATATAGTCGTGGTATTTAAGAACCAAATGTTGTCCAGAGTCTTTGATACCCAATTTGGTGTGCAGGGTATGGAAAATATTGGTGAAATCAAGTACTATCTAGTCCCTTTCCTGACACAGGGTGGTCCATCTTGTGTACTGGTCCTCATAGCTTCCAACATGGTAATGTTGTTCTTTAATGTCATCCCTGAAGGAATACCACGTGGGGGAGAATGCAAATATTGAATATTCCTCTATGGCCCTTTTCTCAAAGTAAGTATCCAACCATTCCTTAACATGGGGAACGACCTTGAGGAGTGCAAAAGCAATCTTTTCCCTATTGGAAAAATTATGGACTGAAAAATACCCTTCGAGTAGATTCAACCATTTATCTACATCATCCACATCTATCAGTCCTTCAAATAATGGAATATCAAAATTTACTTGTACCTTGAAGGGGGTTGCATGGACGCTTGATGAAGATGTGTCTCTTGTGGGTAGCCGTCGAAGGATCTGTGCAAAGTTGTCCATCATTTCATTCCTTTGTTGTGCAAGGGCTTCCTCGAGCAACATTTTAAAAGGATCTCCCACTCCATCATCTTTATTTTCGTCCCCCATGGGTTGTTGTCAGGCTTAGCATGACCGATCTTGAAAAGGCTCGATTGGTTTGAGTCCCAACTTCTTGTACCCAGATCTTGTCGGGGACATGCACGAAAATAAATAAATGAAGAGCATACCGCTCTGATACCACTAATATGGATTTATGAGTGGAACAAAATGAATAATAGGCTGAATATAATAACACAAAGATATGGAGAGAAACACCATATATCTAGTGAACAATAACTTCTATTGAATAAATAAAATAGGCTGAAACTATAAAACTACAGAACTTAAAAAAAATTGTTCAAATGGTGGTAGCTCTATTTGAGAAGAGATGTGGCTGCTACACGCATCCTTCTAAATATAATGACTACAATGAGGCTCTAGAGGCCTCTTTAACATTACTCATGAATTCCAAAACCCCAGACACCCAAAAACCTAACCCTAGGAGGTGAAACACCAAAAGAAATATGGGCCCCGATGGGTAAGTTGGTACCTCAACTTCCCGGGGTCATAAATTTTCCATACAACCTCTGTTTTAGGCACGTGATAGCTCGCTGGAAAGGTCTTGTTGAGAACTACATGATATGCCACCAAACTCTTACTCCTACAGTTTGACTATGGCAAGCCAAAAAAAAACTGTTTAGGCCCCCAAAACATCCTTGGAAGTACAAAAAGATGTAATGACATGAAAACATCCAAAACAAGCCAGTTGGATTAGGTGGGCAACCACCAATATCCACCTGGAAGCTGTGTAGGGTTTTAGACAGTCCTGAAAGTGTAGAGCCCACATTTTTTTTTTTTATAGAAGAACGTGATGAACTAAAAACTGTTAAGAGGAGCCAGTTGGAATAGGTGGGTGGCCACCAATATCCACCTGGATCAATCATCCCCCCTTAGGAAGAAATGGTCTAAATTGCATTCATTTCCCCCATCAGGTGAGGAAACTTCTACTGAATTTGTCCCATGGTGAGCCACTTTCCTTGGTGTAGGAGCTGCCTTGCCTTGACAACCCGATAAAGATGGATCCTCTGCTGGCGAGTACCCTTGACATGTGTGTCCACTATCTGATCAGTGGATGCCTATTCCATGCAGTCAAGGTTGAGCTATGTTGGTGTCAACTTTTCTACGATATCTGATATGTCCAATAATGGTGAAAAATATGGCTAAAGGAGGTCCACATTGAACACTGGGTACAAGCCAAGGAAGGGTGGAGTGTTGAGCTCAAAATCATTTCTACCCACAACCTTGGTGATAGTATAAGGCCCATAACGAAGTGGGTAGAGCTTTCGATGGGGCCCTGTAAGGTGCTCTTTTTGCAAATGTAACCAGACTTTGTCTCCCACCTAAAACTTGTGTGGTACTCGATGTTGATCATGGCGCTGCTTGTACTTATCATTGGCTTTCTGCAAAATCTCATGGACATGTTGGCGGATGTGTTGAATCTACTCAATGAATCAGGTGGCTTTGTCGGCCTCAGACTGAACATGGGAAGAATTTGTGTGTGTTTTTGCAAGAGGTAGTGAAACATCAATGGGACCCAAGGGTTGGAATGCCAACCCCACCTGAAAGGGGGCATGGTCGGTGGAGCTATCGGGAGCCCTATTGTAGCTGTGCTGAACATAGGGAAGAATCTCATCCCATGTATGTGGATGCTTAGAGTTATACATGCGCAGGATGTGCATAGTCATCCGATTGATGACCTCTATTTTTCCATTGGTTTGAGGGTGGAAAGTAGTGGATTTAGTGAGCTTGGTGTCCAACAGTGACTAAAGACTCGACCAAAATGTGTCGAGGAACCTACTTTCATGATCGAAGATGATGGTCTATGGTATCCAAAAATGGACCCACACTCATTTGAAGAAAAGCTTGGCAGTATCTGCCACTGTGATGCTCTTCTTGCAAGATGTGAGAATGGGCATCTTCAAAAACCGATCAACCAACACAAATACATAATCATTTCCTTGCTTGGTGGATGAAAGGCCAGACATGTAATCCATTGAGATGGATTCCAAAGGCCTCTCAGGAGTAGGAAGAGGGGTGTATAAGCCCTTCTTCTTGATGGCTGGCTTGGCAATGGCACATGTAGTGCAAGATCTGATATACTTTTTGATGTCTTGTCGAAGTTTTGGCCAATAAAAATGTTTCTGTAGAATGACTGCAGTTTTCTCCACGCCAAAATGTCCTGCCATCTGAGTGTAGTGAGCCTCCCAAATTAGCTTTTCATGCTCACTTGTAAGAACATAGAGATGGGCCAGGTGGCATAAGTGTCCATCCTGAATGTGAAAATCGATGACCTTCGCGCCTGTACCCAAGAGCTGATAGGTAGTGGCAAAGTCTGGATCTTGCTGATAAAGTTGGGGCCACTCAGATGCCTCATGGCCATAGGACTGGAGAATGGTGGTGAGTGTAGATACGTGAGGTTGACTGAGGTAGTCAACAACACGATTTGTGCTCCCTATCTTATACTTGATGTTGAGATGGAACTGCTGTAGGTAGGTGGGCCACTTCTGATGGTGGTCGTTTTGCAACTTCCCCCATGTCTGCATGAACTGCAGAGGCTTGTGATCATTGTGGATGATTGTCTCCTTTTCTAGAATGTAATGTTTCCATTGATGATAGGCTTGTACAATGGAATACATTTCCTTGTCATTGGTGGGGTATTTATGGACAATATCTGAGAGTGTCTCACTATGGTATGCTACCGAATGACCGTGTCGTGTGAGAATTTCACCTATAGCATAGTCGGATGCATTAGTCTCAATCTCGAATGGTTTTTGCAGATCGGGTAAGGAGAGTACTGGAGCTGAGCAAAAGCAATGTTTCTGATCATCAAATGCTCATTGTTTTGCCTTCCCCCATGTGAACTTTTCCCTACCACCGCCCTTGGTCACTTGGCTGAGGGCCCATACGATATGGGAGAATCCCAACAAGAATCATGGGTAGAAGCTAGCAAGTCCCAAGAAACTCCGAAGCTTAGTTAGAGTGGTTGGGCATGGCCAGTCATGAATGACTTGGATCTTATCTAGATCCACATGTAACCCATGCTCATCAACAACGTAGCCCAAGTATTGGACCCTGTTCATGCCAAAGGAGCATTTTTACAAGTTGGCATATAGCTTGTGCTGCTGCAAAGTGCTCAAAACCTATTGAATATGCTGCATGTGGTCCTCCCAGGTTCTACTGAAGATGAGGATTTCATCCAAATATACCACCAAAAAAGAATTGGTGAAGGGTCTCAATACATCATCCATCAATCTCATGAAAGTGGCCGGTGCATTTGTTAAGCCAAAGGGCATGACCAACCATTCGAAGAGACCTTCTTTAGATTTGAAACCTATCTTCCATACATCAGTTAGATCGATGGGAACCTGGTGGTAGTCAGAATTTAGGTCAATTTTGTTGAAGAAATTTTCCCCTTTGAGTTGGTTAAGAAGGTCATCAATTCGAGGAATTGGGTATCGGTTCCTGAATATGATATTGTTTAATTATCTATAATCAATGCATAGCTGCCAGGTCTCGTATTTCTTTTGCACTAGTACAATTGGGCTTCCACAAGGGGAGGAGTTGGGTCTGATGTGTGCCCCTTTTGAAGCAACTCTTGGATCTGACACTTGATTTTGCCATTTTCCATCCATGAGTGGCAATAGACTGGTCCATTAGGCAGAGGTGCATCGGGGTTTAGATCAATTGGATGCTTGACTTGTGAGTGCATCGGTACCCCGATGGGTGAGGAGAAGATGTATCTGTACTCTTCCACGATCCTGTCCACTTGGTTTTGCTACAAAGAGAGGCTCTCTGTAGAGGCGACATATGTGGCAACAACCTTCTGATTCTTGTGATCATGGATCACAAAGAAGACAAAATTCTCGCTATGTGAAATGACCTTACTACATTTCTTAGCATAGATTAAAGAAATAGTGGTAGGCGACGCTACCTCTCGTATCCTGTACAATCATCTACCCAAAGTAATAATAACACTGCAGGGTCTAGACTCATATAGAGCATGTCACTTCCACAAATATGGTTGTTCTAAAAGAACATTACAAACTTCAAGAGGAGAAATATCACGCAATACCTTGTCTTTGAAGGGCTTGATACGGTATGGCAGACGACACTGTTGGATGATGCGGAGATCTCTTCCTTGGCGAAGCTAGCCGATGGTGTAGGGCTGTGGGTGCGGTGTCGTAGGCAGGTCCAACTGCTTGATGAAATCTGATGAGATCAGGTTCTTCTAACTACCTCTATAGACAATGAAATGAAGTGGAGCCCCCTTTACCCACATCCGTGAGTGAAAGAGGTGTTCCCCTTCCTTTGGTTCTTCTGGTTCGCTTGAATTTATTTTTGTGGTAGCGACAGTGGCACTGGGTTCAACATTGATAATCCACTTCCCTCCTTCTGGATTTGATTTGGAGTCAGAATTTTCCTTTGACTTGGAAGCTTTCAACTCGTCCACTAGTGACTACTTGGAGAAACATTCTTCGGTGTTGTGCCAAGGGATTTTATGGTACTCACACCATTTTCCCGTGTCCTTCTTCGACTTCTCATTACCTTTCTTGTGTTGTGTCTTGGACTAGATTTCCTGAGAGTGGCCATATTTTCTCTGTCCCTTGTTTTGTGGGTTGGGGCCACTTTTGCCCTGCTTCACCTGTGAGGAGTTTGCAAATCCAAATTCTTGCCTCCTCTGCTTAAATTTCTACTCGATCTTGACAACATATCTATAAGCCGTACCCAATGATGTGATGTCCAAAAACTCCATTTCTGTTTGAATGTATCTATGAAGACAACCATGATATTTGAGCACTAGATGTCCTTCAGAGTCTTTGATACCCAATTTGGTGCGTAGTGTATGGAAAATATTGGTGAAATCTCATACTGTTTGGTCCCTTTCCTACTGCAGGGTGGCCCATCTTATGTACTGGTCCTCATAGCTTCCAACAGGGTAGTACTTTTCTTTAATGGCATCCCTGAAGAAATCCTACATGGGGGTGACCAAAAATATTGTATATTCCTCTATGGCCCTTTTCTCATAATAAGTATCCCACTAGTCCTTAACAAGGGGGATGACCTTGAGGAGTGCAAAAGTAATATTTTTCCTATCGAAAATATTCTTGACCGAAAAATACCCTTCGAGAAGATTCAACCATTTATCTACAACATCCGCATCTATCAGTCCTTCAAATAATGGAATATCAAAATTTACTTGTATCTTGAAGGGGGTTGCATGGCCGCTTGATGAAGATGCGTCTCCTGTGGGAAACCACCTAAGGATTTGTGCAAATTTGTCCATCATTTCATTCCTTTGTCACGCAAGGGATTCCTCGAGAAACATTTTTAAAGGATCTCTTGCTCCATCATATTTCTTCTCATCCCCCATGGGTTGTTGTCAGGCTCAGCACGACCAATCTTGCAAAGGCTCAACTGGTTCGAGTCCCAACTTCTTGTACCCAGATCTTGTCGGGGACATGCATGAAGAAAAATAAATGAAGAGCAGACTTCTCTGATACCACTGATCTAGATTTATGAGCGGAAAGAAATGAATAACAAAATTAATACAATAACACAAAGATATGGAGAGAAATAATAGATATCGAGTGAACAATAACTTCTATTGAATAAATAAAATAAGCTGAAACTGTAAAACTGCAGAACTGAAAACAACTTTCTCGAATGGTGGTAGCTATCTCTGAGAAGAGATGTGTGCGCTACGTGCATCCATCTGAGCATAATGATTACAATGAGGCTCTAGAGGAATTTTTAACATTACTCATGAATGCCAAAACCCTAGACATCCAAAAACCTAACCCTAGGAGTTGAAACGCCAAAATTTATGTGGGCCCCGATGGGTAAGTTGGTACCTCAATTTCCTAGGGTCATAAATTTTGCATACAACCTTCGTTTTAGGAACGTGATAGCCCATTGGAAAGGTATTTTCGAGAACCACACATTATTCCATCAAACTCTAACTCCATCTATAGTTTGACTATGGCAAGCCAAAATAATAATGTTTAGGGCCCCAAAACATCCCTAAAAGTATAGAAAGATGTACTAACTAGAAAACATCTAAAATAAGCTATTTGGATTAGGTGGGTGGCCACCAATATCCACCTGGAAGCTATGTAGGGATTCAAACATCCCCAAAAGTGTAAAACCCACAATTACAAACAATTACAGAAGAATGTGTTGAACTAAAAACTGTCAAGAGGAGCTAGTTGGAATAGGTGGGTGGCCACCAATATCCACTTGGATCTACTAGTACCATTGAATCTTATGTACTGATGCATACATAATGTCTGATATCACACCATGGTATGGGTAAATAAAAATAAATTACCAGACCAATTTTCATTGTTACACCTCATCCAGTGTTTCCAATCTCTCAAGCAAGCAATGATGCTTACTCTATTTTCACGTATGCTTTGTTTCTGGTGCTTCTCAGTGATTTGGATAGCTCCACCGATCGATATTTCACACATTTCCATTTTTTGGAAATTACAACAAATTTTCATTTCCTCTCAATGGTGGAGCCATGCCTCCTCAGGTATTTAGGCATTTTATTCTACTTTGATAGTTGTTGATATCGGTTGTAGTAGCTTTCCATAAAAGAAAAGAAACCCTATTTGCAAAGTTTTTGCATTTTGTTTTGCATTTCCTACAAAGAATTATTTTGGGTTGCATTGAAAAATGATTCAAAATATTATATACAAGAAAAGTATATTTCTTTCATTTTCAAAAGTATAGAAGGAAAGAGTTTGTTTTTATTTGAAGCGTTGTTAGCACTTCTCATTTTTAGTGAAGAAACCACATTTTTGCTTTGTGTTATTAAAGTGTTTTTCTTTTGGTATGTCAAAATATCCTCTCAGTTTCATCTAAAACCCTTCTGAGTAAGTAACAACCAATAAAATGAATGCTAAATAATTTTTATTAAATTTTTTTCGTTCCAATAGAATACAAAAACAAGTGTAGGTTAAACCCGTGCCTTCGTCTGGAAGGTCCCTTCCTTAGTTCACCACTATGACGATTTTGGGACCTAATCCATGTTAGCCGGGATATTGGAAAAGTAGTTTGTGTTCGATGCTACCTCTAGGAATTTTTTTAGTGGTGTTCTTGGTGATCGCAGATTGCTTTAAGAATGCACGTGGATAGTCGCTTAGGGCTGAAATCTCAAAGTGGTTGATCAACCACCCCATAGATTGAGGAGAGTTCAAGGTATTCCACCAAAGGAAGAAGTTAGAAATAATTCTACCCCACTTCTGCTAAGGCGTCATCTTGATCAATCCAATGATTTTGTACCGACTGGTCTAGTCGATATCTCAGCTACAGAACCCTAATATGTTAATGCTTCAGAACAAGAGGTTGCAACTGTTGAAGATCTCAAAGCCGAAGAATATGCTCCAACATTCAACCCTCTGCTAACCGAAACTTTTCCATCACCTGTGGTACAAGTTCCGCCTCCTATATTAGACTTTACTGTTAGTATCCCTCTTCACTGAGCCACTGTGGATGGCACTCCACAAGTGTCTAGGTCAGAAGTCCCTACAACTCCTACTTCGACAATAGTCACCAACAAGATATTTCTTCTTGGGGTGTCCAACATAATGATTAGTGTGGTTTATTCCACCATAGTCACTCTGATCAGCAACACTGCTCTGTTGGTCATTGGTTCCACTCTTTCTATGAGTGTAACCATGTCATTGTCATTGAAAACAAACACTTTATCATTTGGTATGTCATCGATGGGCATGCTTAATGCGTTGAATGGTTCCCAGTCGACGTCCCAAGTTTCTAATGTTGGTGAGGGGATTTACTCAATTCCCTACCAAGCGATCCCTTGGGATGGAGGTCATATTCCTCCATAATTCCCATCCATTAGGAGTGGATATTTTCTATCTTCTAGTCCTTACCCCTTTGGGGGATAGGGCGCTTTTACGGGTGCCGCTAGCATGCCATCCACTTCCACTCCTTTCACATTAAATGGTGGATTCAGGAGTAATCCTTTCACCACTTCTGCAATGTTGGTAGGGGGAAACCCCTTCCAGGCCTAGTAGAATGCTATGCAAGCATCTTTCCCTTCACAAGAGATGCCGTCACGGGGCAACCCCTTTCCCGATTAGTATAACCCACGCAAGCAATAGTTCCTTCGCAAGGAGGGCTGTCAGGGGGAAACCTTGTTTTTCCATTTGAGAATCGGATGGGTGGAGGTTATCCTTCATTCAACCAGAGCCAACAAGGTTTACATAAAACTTTGGTCCATCGAAAATCTCTTCCTGGAAATCTGGTTCCAGTTACAATCCAGGACCTTATCTTCAAGCTACTAATCAGTCGTTGATGCAACCTAGGTTACCTTTTGTGGCAGCTCTTCATTTTCCAGTTTTGTCTAAGTTGATGAATGAACTGATTCATCATGACCCAAGTTGGCCTGCAGTCCCCACCAAACTACATTCAGATATACAAAAATTCGAAGGAAAGAGTGGTGAAGATTTGCAAGATCATTTGATGACATTTCACTTATGGTGCTGATCTAATTTTCTTAACGATGACTTGATCCAGTTACATTTGTTCCAATGCACCCTCATAGGGGGTGCCACAAAATGGTATATAGAACTGGAGAGGTCCAAGTACGCAATGTTTGGTGATCTTTCCATGGTTTTTCTCAACCACTTCCAACTCCCTGTCCGATATGATGCTGGTATAAATATTTTATCCAAATTTGAACAAGATAAGGCTACACACATTTTTGATCATATTCAGGAATGGAGGAGATATAAGAGTTTAATTAAAGGCACAGTTCTTCCAGAGTTTCTCTTATAATGGTTCCTTAAGTTATTGCTTCCTTATATTTCTAAGGATGTAGAAACTTCAGGTGTATTTACTGAAGACCAAACAATTTCTAGAGCGCAACAATTGGAGTTAATTTAATCTCAATCAATAATTCTCTATGAGATCATTCCTAACACACCTTGGTCAACCCTTGACTTATCGAAATTGAATTCAGGACCACATGCCGATGGCTTCTTCGGTTCCTCTCAAAGAAAAGTTGCAGATCTGGTCTCTACCTAGATGCAACCGTTGTCAATTCAAAAAACTACGGTTGGTCTAACCTCTGTCTCAACCACCCCCACCCCCCAGTCCTAATATGTACACATTATGCAATTGAAGACTCAAAAGGGTCCTCAACATCCCTGAGAGAAACTAAAGGCAAGGGAAAGAAGGGTAGTGGGAGCAACGACAAAAAGGTTAATAAGAATGTTGAGGGGGGAAATAATGAAAGATAAAGGTGAAGTTCCCATGAAATATTTGTGGGGATGATCACCTTACTCATAAATGCCCGAAGATGGAGGAAGCCCAACGTTTGATAAAGTTACAACAACAACAACAACCTACTGTATTTCAAAATCCATTTTCGCTAGAAAAAAATATGCAGGTTGGCTCTTCCACTTCCAATCCGCAAGGGGGAACTTCTAGTGCACCTTTTTTGGACATATATTTCTCATAAATTAATATGGTTAATTCTACAAATTTGAACCAATATGAGGTATACTTGTCGACCAAAACTCATGATTATGGTAATGCAGAGTCAACAATGAAATGTAAAGAAATTTCTGATCCTCAAGGGATTCTCCACATAGAAAAACCTGAGAAGGAAATGATGCCACACATACCAAAGGGTGTGTACAACAGTGCGTCACATAACCCTAATGCTCGAGCTACACCCAACTATTTCATTGTTGAGGATTTAGCTCAAATACCATGTGTGATGTCTACTTTAGAGGTGCTTCAAAGTTTCCCTATGCAACTTACCACATTGTTATCCACGATTGGAGCGATAGATTCTTCCAACCAGTTCACTATGAAGTTTGATGCTAATGATGTGAAGCCTCACCTTCCTTATCATGTAGCCTTCCATATCAACGTTGTTTACACAAAGAACGTGATCAGGAGGACCATTGTTGATGAGGGATCTTCCACGTGTGTCATGTCTTTGTCTTGCTACAAAGCTATGGGCTCTCCAAAGCTCGCACCTTCTCCTACTTTGTTGATCGTGTTTGACAGACGATTGTTTAGACCACATGACCTTATTTCCTCTTTTCCATTCTAGTTGGGAGGGAAATCCGTTTCCATAAAAGTAGAGGCAGTCAATGCACCACTTGACTATAATCTGTTGTTGGGAAGGAGTTGGACTTACACGATGACAACTGTTGTCTCATTGGAATTTTGAATTTTATGCTTTCCTGATGAGGGAGGGATTGTGACTATAGATCAGATGGATTTTAACTGTTCTAGCTCCGTGGTGAATCAAGGATCTATGGTCTCGTGGATCAAGAACTATCAGTCAACAACTGAGAGCATCAGTGTTGGAATGTGCCCTTCACTCATGGGAAATTTTAATTTCCTAACACTGGTATATTATATTTGTGCCACCTCGATCATCTTTCAAAAGTTGAATCCCCCAGCTCCGATGATGAGAATCATGTCATTTATAACTTCGTATCTGCAAGATTTATGGGTGTTACATTGACCATGTGAATTGGTCGATTGTTGCGCTCATGACGGGATGGCTATGCCACTCTCTGTAGCCGAGGTCACTTATCAAGATATTCAACGCACTACTGCAGACCCTAATCAAACTCCTGCATGGACAAATGAAGATGATCAATACCCAGAGCCCATTTGGGATCAAAATTATTTAACTTCTCAATATTGTCTTGATAATTTCATTCTTTTAGACGAGGCTATTATTGAGGCAATGACTGGGTCATAAAGGCCATGGGAGGATATGCATCATCGATCATATTTCCTCCCCGATATTATTCAAGTGGAAAAAGGATAATTTAAGTCAGCTGTGAGTGGAAATGATAGTCCGACGGTGAACCCTTTATCAAAGCACAGTGTCTACGTCGAGGGGAATATGGAGAATATATCATAAACTGTCCCAATTAACATTTATAGAACTCTAGGTGTGGTTGAAAATGTCTTTATTGGATCAGACTGTTCTCAAGATGAAATTTGTCAATATACGATGCTTTTCAAAGAATTTCATGATGTTTTTGCCTATTCGTACAAGGAAATTGTTGGTATATATTAGCACTAGGAAATTTCTTTGGGTTGCATCAAAAAAATGCCAAGGTAACCTACAAACCAAATTTAGGTTGGATTTTGACCCTTCCAACCAGAGAGGGCTCTCTCAAACATGTAGAGACTGAAAATACTAAAAAATATTTGGCAATGGACACACAGAGGTCAGATTCTGCAATAGGACATGTTTGTTTAGGTTTTTAAAAGGGTTGGTAGGACAAACAAGAGGAAGACAACATTGGGCAATGGGGTCAAATCCTGAGATATACTATGAATATTAATACAACTAGTGCACTCCTGAGCGAACGAAGGCAAAGTAAGCATTTCCTTCAACAATAAATAGTATTCAGATGATGGAAAGACAGAAAAGATAAAATCCCATTACAAATGAGAGCATCAAACAAAGATGAATTCTCGATTGTAACTTTATAAGAAATAACATCAGGCTGACTACAATGAACAAAGCACTTAACAGAGAGTGAATTCTAGACCTGTAATCATTAAACACGACAATTGCATTAACCATATGAAAGGAGCATCTATCAAGGATGAATTCCAATCATGTACTCTTAGCTATGCTTAGAAGAAATAACATAAGTGAAATGAATGTAAACTGGAGGAAAACACACTAAAGAATACACCGTGATGAATCTTGGCTGTCAAAAGCACTGTACTACAGTATTAAGTCATAAGGACATTCTGAGAAATTTACACACGGTCCCTTCTCCTTCTTGGCTGAAAGTCCCCCCTTTTCTCTACTCTTTTACAATGAAATATATAGCACAAAAGGCCCCTTCCATCTCACAACTTTGAACTACAACCCCTTTCCCAAAATAGAAACATTTACAAATAGAACATGACACATTTTAACCGATCTCTTATTTTTCAGGAGAAAATTTAGGCTTCAAAACACCACCTGTAATTATCAAACCATAACATGTGTGTAAAATATGAGAATCATTTTTGTAGATGAGCTCGTTCTAAAGAAAAAACTCTCTTAGTTTCTTGAAATTCATCTCCAGTTGGCCAAAATACGTGTCACAAAAACATGTCTCGAACATGAAATCATGAAACTGAAGAATATGGCTCCAAGATTCCTTCGAATCTCCCAATCTGTGACACATGTGTAAAAAATGAACAAGGTTATTGTTCTTGGGTCTGTTCTTGACAATAACCTCCTTTGAATTTAAAAAATTCATTCTAGTTCATCCATAAATCGTCCTGTAAGTCTCAACTATTGCAGAAAATGACTGCCACATCCTCTTTGAAATGTCACTTTTTTTTTTTTTTAAATCTAATTTTATTTATCCATATTCTCCTTAAATATTTGGGAATAATATGTATTTAAATAAAAATAATTCCCAAATATTTTTTATCCCGTAAAATTAAATTTCCATATTTTAATTCATGCATGTGGTTTAAAAAAAAATTCATTTATTGCTTGCTTCCCGTGGTTTTGAAAACCATGTCTTGTTTTTCCCAATAAATATTTACCATTTCACTGTGAAAACTATTTACTGGTTTGTTTCCCGTGGTTTTGAAAACCATGTCTTGTAAACCATCTTGGTAAAATATGAAAATACCCCTTGATCTTCCCCTTTTACTTATGTAAAAACCTTGGATAAACAATTGTCCAAATATTCCGTTCATGTACATTTTCTTCTTTATGATTCTTTTCCATAGCAATAAACACTAATTTCTCTGCTCTGTAAAATTTAAATTTTACCTTTGTAAAATTTTTTCACCATGAGGAAGAATTGTTTTATGGCATTGGAAACTCCATGATTTGTTTTGAAACGCATCAAACCATACCTTAATAAAACCGAACCAATATATCAAATTGCTTGCAATAGTGTTTCAGAACTTGGGAAGAGTGGTTATAATCCACACCACCCTTACCTCCGAAATGCATCATTTAAGGATACATACTCCAACATAAAACCCAGTGGTTTGGATTTCGGGACCACCTTAAAAAATTAAACCCCGTTTACTTTCAACCCCTGAAATGTATATGTGCCCTCCATCCAACCATTGAATTTTCCACTTAGTTTGATATTCGTGCCCATGATTTGACGTGAGGCCATGGATTAAATATTGGATTAAATATTAATATAAACATTTTAATATAAAAATATTTATATTAATAATTATAAACCCTTTTCCATTTTTCTAAGGACTTTGGGCATATGAGGCTCATAACATGACTTTGTGTATAAGATAAGGGAGCTTAATGGAATATTTTTAATTTTCAACGGGAATATGATAATAAGGGTAAAAATGAATGAAGTGATGGGACCAAGGAACTTAGATAATCATTAAGGCTAGATATAGGTTTGGGATATTTGCCAATTTTGACTCATGGAGGACATGAATATTTTGGATGATTAGTCAAGTGGAGGATTTAGGTGATGGGAACTTGAAGGAGCTGGTGAAAACGTTTTAAAATCTGAGTGGAAAGATAGCACAAGGGAAATATGCTTTGGAAAAATTAATACAAATTGGCATGCGATAACATTGGGTCCAATGGGGATGATATCCTCCTAGTGAGGTAGCAAAGAAATCATAGACCCGATTCCTAATCCATTGGGATGCTCCCAGAACATGTGTGTTCCCTTCTCTGACCCATCACCAATATCCACTGAAAACCCAAGTCTGTACACTGCTCTCAACTGAAAACTGAACGCTAAATACACCATTAAAATCTGAATGTACACACTGCTGAAAACCCAAACTGAAAAACTGCTTGACCAACAAGATTATTTGCACACTCCTATCTACTCTAAAACTACTGAAATGAATACTCAATCAAGTGATGCTAAAGTTCCAATGCATCCAATCAAGCAATTGGCTTCCTGATTGTCCTCTGCTCACATTTTTCTTAAGTAGGCAGACGAATGTAAAAGATGGCAGCTGAAGACAAAATTTGAATCCAAAATCTCAGCTTATGAATGAAACAAATTCCTCCTTCACTGATGACTGTAATAGGATGGCCACAAGATCTTGAAAACCATGAAAAATCATTTCTTCTTGATGAACAAAAATAGATAGACAAGCCTCATTCATAAGTGTTTGTTGTTCTTGCTCTATTTCTTTAGTTATGAGAACATTGTCAAATGAAATGGAAGCAATACTTTTGTCTACTCTTCCATGCATATAAAAAAAAACATTAATACATCCTTGAACATCTTCAAATATGACAACCATATTATGTGTATCAAGGCTATCCTTTTGTTCATCAAACAATTCTGATTTGGTTTTATTAATCTTCAGGAGTTTTGCTTGAGGACTGTCATTTTGATTTTCAAATGAATGAAGGGAAATAAGTTTTTGCTCATAATATTCTTGCAAATGTGAAAAGATAACAAAATTAACTATTCACAGTCTACAGTTCCCATGGATTCATTTTCAAAACCATGATTTTCAAAGGAATCAAATAAAACAACTGCCTCTTCATTATCTTTCTATATTTCTGATTGAAAAGTGGCATACACTGTTTTGTTTCTTTCCTGAAACTCTATGCCATTTTTTTGTTCATTGCTTGAAGTCTCCATATATGCAGTTTTACAACCCTCATCCATGTCTAAGCCACTTAGAATTTGACCAACCACATCATTCACAGGGTAATAAAGACAACTTTGAAGCACTTTGTCTTGTTGGAAATCTTGATGACTATCTTCATCAAGTTTAGGAAAAGGAAAATGATTTTTAGCAACAATTTCTTGATCAACTTCATCTTCAACCAAAGGAGGAGCTACTATTTTTTGTTGGGATGAATATTCATAAATGGATTATATGATTTCATCATTCATACACTCTTCATTACCAAAACAATTTTCAAGGTACTTAATGAAATGTTCACAAAATTCACAACAATCTTCAAACACCAAGAATGAAGGATTAGATTCTCCATAATGCTTAAAGAGTGTTATGTGGAAATCCTTAAGAGAGTATAAGCTACCTGGTTTTAAACCTTCATACTATAATATTTCTTTCCCCTCTAGAGTAGCCATAGACATTTTCATTAAACAATCCTCATGAAATTCAACCCCCAACTTACATATGTGCATGTGAAATCTAATCAAGTGCAAGGCAACATCATTTCCTTTCCCATCTTTGAATTTAGGAATTTTTTTTTCTTCCAATCTATGTGAGGAATACGATTTGGAAAGACATAAATATGAGAGCGATTCATTGGAGCATACCTTGCAGATCTGTAATCCATCTTGAAACAGTGGATTCATCAATAAAATCTTTAGGCTACCGAGTCTTTGGACAATGGAGTCTAAAAATTTTGAATTCTAGATTCTTGAAAATGGAGTCGCCAGGTGAATGATGTACAACCTTTCTGTGTCTGAATACTTTTCACCATCAATACTCAGATTTGAACTTTGTCGTTTTTCCCAGGGAAGATTTCACCTTTTCTCCCCGACAATGGTGCCAAAATGTTAGCACTCAGTAATTTCTTTGGGCTGCATCAAAGAAATGCCAAGGTAACCTACAAACCAACTTTAGGTTGGATTCTGACCCTTCCAACCAGAGAGGGCTCTCTCAAACATGTAGAGACTTAAAATACTAAAAACGATTTGGCAATGGACACACAGAGGTCATATTCTGCAATAGGACAAGTTTGTTTAGGTTTTAAAAAGGGTTGGTAGGACAAACAAGAGGAATAAAACATTGGGAAATGGGGTCAAATCCCGAGATACACTATGAATATTAATACAACTAGTGTACTCCTAAGGGAACATAGGCAAAGTAAGCATATCCTTCAACAATAAATAATATTCAGATGATGGACAGACATTAAAGATAAAACCCCATTACAAATGAGAGCATAAAACAAAGATGAATTCTCAATTGTAACTTTAGAAGAAATAACATCAGGCTAACTATAATGAACAAATCACTTAACAAAGAGTGAATTCTAGACTTGTAATCATTAAACACGACAACTGCATTAACCATATGAAAGGAGCATATATCAAGGATGAATTCCAATCATGTACTCATAGATATGCTTAGAAGAAATAACAAAAGTGAAATGAATGTAAACTGGAGGAAAACACACTAAATAATACACTGTGATGAATCTCGGTTGTCAAAAGCACTATACTACTGTATTAATTCACAAGAACATTTTGATAAATTTACACACGGCCCCTTCGCCTTCTTGGCTGAAAGTCCCCCCTTTTCTCTACTCTTTTACAATGAAATAGATATCACTAAAGGCCCCTTCCAGGTCACAACTTTGAACTACAACCCCTTTCCCAAAATAGAAATAGTTACAAATAGAACATGACACGTTTTAACCGATCTCTTGTTTTTTAGGAGAAAAATTAGGCTTCAAAATTCCACCTGTAATTATCAAACCGTAACAACTGTGTAAAATCTGAGAACATTTTTTTGTAGATGAGATCATTCTGAAGAGAAATGTCTCTCAGTTTCTTTAAATTCATCTCCAGCTGGCCAAAATACGTGTCACAAAAACATGCCTCAAACAAGAAATCATGAAACTGAAGAATAAGGCTCCAAGATTCCTTCGAATCTCCCAATCCGTGACACATGTGTAAAAAATGAACACGGTTAGTGTTCTTGGGTCCATGCTTGAAAATAACCTCCTTTGAATTTTGAAAATTCATTTTGGTTCATCCATAAATCTTCCTGTAAGTCTCAACTGCTGCGGAAACTGATTGTCACATCCTCTTTGAAATGTCACTTGTGTTTTTTTCAAATCTAATTTTATTTATCCATATTCTCCTTAAAATTTGGGAATAATATATTTGAATAAAAATAATTCCCAAATATTTTTTTATCCTGTAAAATTAAATTTCCATATTTTAATTCATGCCCGTGGTTTAAAAAAAAAACCATTTATTGCTTTCTTCCCGTGGTTTTGAAAACCATGTCTTGTTTTTCCTAATAAATATTTACCATTTCACTGTGAAAACTATTTACTGGTTTGTTTCCCATGGTTTTGAAAACCATATCTTGGAAACCATCTTGGTAAACTATGAAAATACCCTTTGGTTTGTTTCCCGTGGTTTTGAAAGCCATATCTTGGAAACCATCTTGGTAAACTAAGAAATGCCACCCCTGTCAAATATTTACTAAAAATATGCATGCGCACCCTGCTCCCATGTTTCCCATTATTATCATCGACCCCTTCACGAAGTGGGGGGTAGATTTTATGACATGCCACCTAGTTTCATCTAGGGGGCATTGATACATCATAGTGGCAGTTGACTACTTTACAAAGTTGGCAGAAACCATGCTGACATTCGCTAACGATAGGGAAACTGTAACACTTTTCATTTTTAATCAAGTCATAGCTAGGTTCAGGGTTTCGAAAGAGGTTTTCACTGACCATGGAAGTCACGTCCAGAACCACATGATATCTGAATTAGCATCAAAATTGGGTTTCAGTTAGGATCATTCATCTCCTTACTATCCTCAGGCTAATGGTTTGGTTGAAGTCGTTAACAAATTCTTGAAAACCATTTTAAGGATAAATGTTAATTTGACTAGATCAAATTGGTATTTAATGTTATATCCGACATTGTGGGCCTATTGGACATATGTCAAAACTGCAATAGGATTCTCACCTTTTCAACTTGTTCATGGAGTAGAAGCATTTTTTCTGCTTGAATGCAAAATCCCTTTGCTGAAAATTGTTGTTGAGCTCCTCCCTGACACGACTCAACTTGAAGAGTGCCTTGTTTACTTGGAATATCTTGATGAACAACATCGAGATGCCACTTTAGCAAATGAAGCACATAATAAATGTGTCAAGTCCCAATACGACAAGTTTGTTCATCCTAGGGTTTTCTATGAAGGCGACCTTATTTTGGTCTATGACCAAGTTAAGGATGCCTTAGGAGTGGGTAAATTCAACCCCCTATGGCACAGTCCATATATCGTAAGACATGTATTGGAAAAATGGGCTTACGAATTAGCTGATTATGAGGGAAATGTGTTTCCTAAGCCTATAAATGGGATCTACCTCAAAAAATACTATATTTGAGGCTCGACAGCCTCGTGGTCTCAGCTCGGGGGTGGCTACCTCAATAATTACCAGTTCTCTTGTAATTATTGTTTAATTTTGTATATAGTTTGTGTAGGTGTATTTTTATTTTTATATGTTAATGGTGGTGCTTCTTCTATGTAGAAAATGCCAAGGGAGTTTTCATCTTATTTTGAATTTACAGACAGTGCCAATCGCCACACTCAAAACCTCGCTTTCTCTCTTTGGGTGATTTATTCACCCACTAACCATCTAGTGTCCAATGGCGGTGTTTGTCTTGGGGAAACTACGAATAATATAGTCGAATACAATGCCATCATTGAACTTCTGAGAGATGTTTTTTCATATGACATTTGATCCCTCCAGGTCTATTTAGACTCCAAGTTGGTTGTGTCGCAGTTGAATGGATTATACTGTATCTGTGATTCAGTCTTGTTAGGTCGCTTCCTTAGAGCACATCTCCTGGAACGATCTTTTGATTTCATTACATATATACATATTCCTAGGTAGTCTAATCTAATAACTGATGCATATGCTAATTACATTCTAGATTAACATTTGTTTCATCATTAAACACAAGCACATAATCTTGACACATGCAAATATTAATTATTTGCAAGGATATTAGAATAACACACAAAAAGATGTACATAAATATATATATCGATAAAGAGGTCCATAGTACAAAAACTAGGCTGCTAGCCCCAAATGTTTATAAGTACAAAATGGTTCCCTTGGCACATAAAAAGTCTAGGCATGAGGCCAGTGATCCCTATCATAACAAACTACAGCATTTGCTAAACACCAAAAAAGGCGGACCCGTGTATAGGGTACACCAACAACATGTCGCTGCATCCCCACTAGAAAATCATCTATGATGGCCATAGAGACACAATGTGTGAGGGCCTCCATGTTCCTTCCCACACTCTGCAATGTCCTCACTACATCATCACTGGAATCTACTTCACCTCGTCCCCGACGCTGGTGTCATGGAAATTCAACTGTTCTCACTGGCGCTTTATCTGCACATCCAAGTGACACGTTTTATTAATATCGATCTTACCAAAAAAACAAGTTTTTTTTTTTTTCATAAGTTAAATCTAATAAAAAATTTAAAAATTAAATAATACAAAAGATAAATATTACCTATATATCCAAGCACCGCGCTAGGAGGAACAATCATATTCGGATACCAGGAAAAGTCTACCCCACTGTATGGATAATCATCGATGGTAGATTTATGATGAGCCCACCAATCGAAGAAATCATCATCAAAGGGATTAAACAATATTCCCCCTCCTAGGCATGCCAATAATTCGGTTCATCATATCAAGGTTGTCCATGGTCGTTGGTATTATTTGAAAAAATATCTCAGGCTAATACCAGGTACTCTCTAAAAAACGAAAGCACATAGGACACTTCCAAACCCAATTTTTTTGCTCTTCCACAATTTACAATCTGTTAGCTGGGTCTTCATGTAGGTGACATTGTGGTGCTCCAATAAAAACCTATGGGCCTCAAGCATTCAATACCATATTGCATCTGAGACCGTGAAGCTAGATGCAACGATGTTGATCCTACAATCCGTGTTATCGTGTAGAGGATCACTTTGAGACTCAAGTTCACAATGTTCTTGATCGGTATTTGAGTCCCTGATTTCTCGGTCCCATCTTCACAATACACATATATATATTGATCGACATTCATGCCACCTCCTCTGTGAGTTTTGAGTTTAACCACTTCTCCTTGTTGATATAGGCCAATGATGAAGTTAATGTCATCCACAGTGATGGTCAATGACTGACCATCAAGCATGAAAGCCTTTGCATCTAGGTGCCAATATTCTATAAGGATATTGAGCAACCTCCTTTGTGCCCACATGCCACTTGTTATGAAAAAATTATACATTCCACATTGACGAAGAGCATTTGTGGCATCTGCATCATCAACCACGACATTGCCAATTTTCTCATGCTCACGCTCTCGCCATTGGACAAACATCCTGAAAAATGTAAGGGAGAAAAGGGATTAATATTTTAATTTTTTCATTTCATTCCTAGATATTTGTGGGCCATAGTTTAAAAAGTCACAGACATCCGCAAGTTGCCTTTTCTCAATTCATGGATATCCACAATTCACCTCAATGCGAACCACGAATACATAGAGGTTGTGAGAAGAAGGGGGGGGCGGGCCCTCGATTTCTCTTGAAAACTTAAAAAATGAATGGATGAAATTGAAAGAGAGATAAAAAGAACTTACTTGGTCCAGACTACATGTGTTTTCATTGCTCCAAGCTCCCGTAATATTTGATCCAAGGTAGGAGGGCTTTGGTCAATTTTCGACAATTTTGGGTAAAATGGTGAAAATGGTATGGTAATTGGTAAATTATTTCTATTTATGTACTTCTAAAACCCACTTTTCCATAGTTTTATCATTTTTCCTCAATTGAACTAATATTAATGAAGTATTGTAGTGTTATGGTTTCCTTTTTAGGTGGTATAATTATGCTTTGGGTATCTTTTGGTCCTGTTTGGTCGACCGAGTATTTTTCAAGACTTTTGGTATGTAATGTTTTTGCATAACTGACATTTTGGAATAGGGATTATACACCTTTCACTTTTTTCATTAACAATTGTGATATCCACTTTGCCTTAGGGCCGATCCCATTAACTGGCGACATGAACTCATCTCTCTGCTCAAAATGTCGTCTTATTTATGGAAGAGCCTACCTTCCATGAGTGTCCTAGTTTAGAACCACTTTGTATTTTGGTGCTCATGTTGCAAGTTTTATGTTAGGCTTGGGAGTCCTATTTCATCCTGCCATGACTTCGCATTGAAGCCTCATATCTTCTTTTCAATATTTTTTCTGGCCATTACCCACAGGTCTCCCTCTCATATACACCGATTATGTTGACATTTTTTCGGACTCTTCAAGAGGTATTGTGTTCTTTACTGGCATATAGAGTAGGTTCCATTTCCGCCTACATAATGCATCTATATGTATCAACCACATATCTGCCATAGGTTCAAACCAATTCGTTAGTGACACTGCACCTCTAAAGTTGCTTAAAGGTGTCACTTATGGATTGTAGAGCTTACCTCTTCATGGGTGCCCTAGTTAGTACCTCAATAACCTTTTGAAACCCATGTTTGATCCAGGAGGCTCCCCAGGCTCAGAAAATGCTCAAAAATCAAAGTTCTCAGAATTCAATGAAACCAATTCCATTGTGACCGGCTCGTCGTGCTGATTTCAACAATATATTTACTTTCTCAAACGAGCTCCGTATGTGAGAGTTATCGCACTCTGACCACTTTCTCAAACAACTAAAAAGTCAAAGGACTAGCAAAAAGTCAATGCTGACGTCAACATGACATCACTAATGACACCTCATGATGCAGACTTGGACCAATGGTAGTGTGACAAGTGGCAACAGTTGACTGGGTAGATGTGGATGGCAGATCCAATCAGAATTTGACACATGGAAAAATTTGATCAAATGTTGAGGTGCCACATGGCACTCAGTCAAGGTTGAATGGTAAGTTCAAAAATGTTTGGGGGGTCCATGGGTTTTGAACCCATGACCAGCCACCAAGCCCAAGCCTTAAGAAATATCCCAAACACCAATGCACCACATATGAGTCTTGTTTATATAACACACATTAATTATATTTAAAGTGCAATGTTTTGATATATGGGGCGGAAGGGGGCCCCCAACCCCATGTATTTATCACCACATGTAACCACCGTGTATTGCGTTGTTCCTGAGTTTATACTTTAAGGCTATAAAGTATACCGTCAAGGCATCTGTAAATGTTTAAAGAATAATTTGAGAATAAGAATTCAAAAGGAAGGTTGAAGCAGAATCAATTTCTCAACTGTCTCTATCTTGCTTCCTGTTGTTCTTGGATGCTAATGTATCTCTCAATAGCAGCCCATGAACGTTCTAACTCAACCCGGTTAGTTGTTGTTTGTAAAATGGTATTAAATAAATTCAAGGCAATACTGGTTTGATCTTGACGGCCTCGTTCAATGTTGGGTTGTCTGCTACTTGGAACAGTCATGGAGGATAAAACTTTATTTATTTGTAAAATGGTTTTAATCAAATGTTACTTCAAATTTTCCAGAGATAAGAACAAGAAAAACAATTTTGAAATTCAAAACAGTAACGTAAATACATTCGAGGCTGTTTCCTGGATTTGTAACAATTTTGGGAATCATAAAATAACAAATAAACACTACAGAAAAATATGAGGCTTTAATCAAGAAAGAATCTCATATTTCAAATAACGAAAGAAAACGAGGTTTCTAACGAAAGTTAAGTATTAAGGTACACAAGATTTACAGGTCTTAAAATTACTAATAGCAATTTCAGAGGAAAAACTGTAAATAATTTGATATCCAAACCAATCTGAACTAGAAATCAAAGATGTAGATAACTTCAAATTGATTATTCGTTAGAAAAACATTGAAAGAAAAATACAACAAAGTATAATAAACTGGGTTGAAGAACACACATCTACAAATTTGCAGGATTCAGAATCTCGTTTGTGATCTATATTATGATGTATTTGAAAACTGTTATTACAATCGGCTCTCTCCAAAAATCCTGAAGCCCTTTGTCAGTCTTTAGAAACTACATTTATACATTTTCATCAAAATTTTCTCGTTGGTGACTAACCAACTTCCTAATATTACGGTTACATATAAAAAATAATGTCAACCGTTTACAATTTCTTTCTAATTTCTAATGATAAAAACATTTAAAAAGATTTTAAGCTTGCGTTGACGAACTTCCTTTCTCCGCTTCAATACACTGAATACATTTCCCCAAAAATTTCACAAAAGTCCAGGGAGCATCTGGTATCTCATTTGCTTCAAATAAGAAAAATCTTTTCTACAATTCGGGCAAGCGATTTTCTATCATCTTTTATGTGAATTTAATAGTTTTCAACTTTAGATTCGGCGTCACCATCCATTTGTTGATCTCTGTAATATTGATTAATTTAATTTTTGAAATCTCTATTTTCATTTCCTCCAGCTCTTCTTTGAAACTTAGCTGGTGATTGGCAATATTAATCTCACCTAATAATCCAGAACAATCATCTGTTCCGATATTCAATGAAGCTCTTTCTAAGAGATCGAAAATTCCCTGGCAATCCTCATTGACCTCTCTTGTTATTCTTTTATATTCGGCCAGGTTTTCTTCCTACACTTTTAATATTATGTCCCCTTTAACCTGTTCAGAAATAGATAATTTCTGAATCTTTCCAACTTCTTCCTTTGATGAGAAAGCCACTGCCTTCTGAAAAGGCGTTCTAGCTGCTTTCACATCCCTTTCCTTCTGGAAAACATTCTCCAAAGACTTATTTGTTTCTTGAAAATAATTCTGGACTACTTCCAGATTCAAGAACACTTTCTGCTGTTCTTCCTCTATTCTCAAATATATCTCCAATGCTCGTGTCCTTAAATTTTCAAGTTCTACTACCTGATTAGTAATAGAAATAATTTTATCTTGTAAATGTTTGTTTTCTTCTCCCAGCTTTCAGACCTGTTCCTGTGTGACCTGTATTATGTGTTTTACCTCCTCCAAGTCTTTATTCATTTTCTGGATTTTCTGCATATCCTTTAGTCTAGCTTGTTCTAGACCCTTTTGTATTCCCCAACTAATATTTCTCTCATTTTCTTTTAATTTGTCTTGCAACTGAATTATTGTTTGGTCCTTTTGTTCGAGTATAGTTGTTAAATTGACAACATAATACATATTTGCTGATGTTATAGCAACCATTGTACCTGCTAACTCTGTAGCAAATTATCCATCTTTGAGTTTCTTTCCATCTATAATAACCCTATGCTTTTTAATCATCCCTTCTCCTCTTGGATGAATTTCCTGTTTCAAGACTGCTCTTCACTTTTTACTAAAAAAGTAATATGATGGGGGGATTTCATCTCTTGAAATCGGCTCTAGATCACTAACATATAAAGCTCCTTCATGGGGGGTTCCAAAATTTGACTGCAATGGAGTTAAAGAGGTGATAGGACTACCGAACTCTGTTGATGTCGTTCCTCCTATCTTTTCTGGAATATTTTTCATGATTTTTGGAATTGTTTCCAGTTCTTTTCTCTTCTCTGTTCCCAATTCTTTTGTTTGAGAATCCTCTGTGTCTTGGGAAGGTATCTCAGTATTCTTCAACTTACCTTTGGTATTTTCTTTATCCTGTGTATTAGTTTCAAACACTGGAGGGGGCCCTTCCTGTTCTGGTGGTGGGGTCGAAACTTCACCCTGTAAACTCTTAGGTAGGCAACTTCACCTATAGCTCTGAAAAGATGTGAATCCAATCTGTGAGTCTGGTGGCAAGGCCTGGACTTTGTTCAGTACTTCTTCATAGGATTTATCATCTTTAAATATATCATCATAAATAGATACTTCATGTTCATACGTCTTTAGATTACAATGTATGAAATGCCTACTTATTACTTGGTAGGGGTCATATTTTCTGTGCTCAATATCTACTAATTTCACTTCTTCTAATGACTCAGCCTCTACCTTAGAATGGCCTAAATTTGATAAAGAAAATTTCCCAATATGAACAGGGAAAGATGGCCATGATTTCTTCTGAGCTGCTTTTAATTCTAATCCAACATCACCCTTTACTATCTGATAAGCTACCTCCCTGCACACCAATCTGTTCAGTAGGAATTTAGGTAGTGCATGCGGGGGAATGGAACAACCATAAACCCTAATGTAGGAAAAATTTTCCTCAATAAACCAGTCGACAACTTCTTTAAGACTTTCTGTGATTGCATCAGAAATGCGAGGGGGTTCGCATCCAAAAAACATTCTGTGCATATGAATAATAATAAAATGACAAACCTCGCAAAATGAGTCTTTATCATTTTCTTCCCAAAGGGCCGAGTGATATTTATGAATGGATTCTGGACATGAAATGCTCCAACTCCAATTCATTAATGGAAAGGGAGTCACAAAACAGATTGCATCCATAATGTATGCAGACATATAAAAATATGCTGGTTGTCCCTTTGATTTGGCTTATTTGTAGTTTAAAATTTCTTGTGTTAGGTTATCTGACAAAATCTTATGCTAGTTAAAACTATTTCCCGCTGAAGCTTCCTCTAAAAAGGGCACTCAGTCTACATGAGAATGACAGGGATCTTTTCTCCCGAAAATTCTACATAACATAATGGCTACATAAACCATATATTCATTTAAGGAGGCAGTAGCATAAATCCCATGAGAATCAGCCCTAAATTTTGCTTCATACCTCGCCCATCCTCTAATCATATCGAGATATGTCTGGTCTACCTCAATACATTCTTTTCTCTGAAACTCTGCTAAAAATTCAACATTAAAAGTATGTTTAGGATTTGGTGAGAGTTTATACATTACTTGAAGGTGCTCTGGTCTAAATGAGCTGACGATAGCTCCTTGCTCGTTTAAAATACTCCTTGTTGGGATATCGACCTTATCTAGAGCCCAGTTGATCATATCAGTGTATGCCAAAAGCCTCGGGCGCGCATCGATCTTATGAAGCTCTGACTCAGCTATGTCCCGGAAATGATTTTCAGAATCAGAATGAGCATTCTCAAACTCGTATTCCAGTAACTCGGAGATTTGAGTCCAAGATTTAATAGAATCTATAGCATGTGGAGTGGTGTCAGAGATAATATCTCCTTCCTGTGTGTCTTCATTCTTCTTCGGTGCCCTTTTGGGTGCCATGAATTTTGCATTTAATTGAAAACCTATCACAGAAAATGGATGAGCAAGCTCAGCTTAAAATGAAAACACAGACATTCGAATGTTTATTTTGAATATATTTAAAAAATGACAAGATTTGCGCAGCTATCACGAATTTAAAGCTCTTAATGCGGAAGATATTTTATCGAGATACACTTTTAATGTCCGTATTTAGGCACCTTCGGGTTTTGAAGAAAACGAGAAACCTACTTAATTGGTAAGCGAAACATGAATGAACACCTAAGAATGATTACCATTAATCTTGTTTTTTGAGAAAATGTTAATTAATGTTAATCATAGTTTAAAGATGAAAACTTCGTTTTTCGGGGTTTCAGAAATCCTGATGTCGAGAGGTATGTCGTCGATGAAAAACGATTTCCGAAAATGCGAAATCGCGATGTTTTATTTAAGATTTAAATGCTTTTAGCACATTAATTAATTGAGATTAGATGTTTTCGGGATTTCAGAAAACGTTTTGTTGAGAAGTATGTTATCAATAAAATCCGATCTCCGAAATCGCGAAATCACGACGACTTGTTTTTTTAAACAAGACTTAAATTATCTTAATTAACTAAATAATCACGATTAAGGCCAAAACATAATTAGTTTAATTTAACGTGACATATGGATCGGGGTTTCGTAATTCGGGATTTCGGGAAACATGATGACAGGAGACGTGCTCTCACTGAACCGCGAATCCCAAAATCGTGACATAATTATTTTAGCCCTTAATCTTTCTTATAAGAGACTAAATTAATTCGTGTTTAAATTAAGATTTCAACATTTTGGGAAATCGGGGATCAGGATTTCATGATTTGATTTGCATCAAAAATTTGTTTGTAGGAAACCCCGAATCCCGAAAATTCTTTTAAGTTTAATTTAAAAAACGTTAATTTAAATTTTAACACGTTTTTTAAAAATTTTCAAATAAAAAGCGTCAGAAGTCTTATATTTTTTGTAAACTTTTTTCCCGTTCATTATCCGAAAAATTTTAAAAAATTAAGAAAAAGGTATCGTGTATTTAGAAATGATACAAAACTCTTGTTTTATGAAAAGCCGAAACCCGAAAAAGAAAAAATCTAGGCCTTAAGGATAAAAATTTAAGATCTGTTTCAACATAGGCTCCAACTGGGGACCTCGTCTCCCTGTGGGATGAGGAGAACATGTAGACTCAGTGCCTTCATTGGGTAAATGGTGTCAAGGGTTTATCACTGCTAAAACTGCTAAAGGAGAGGAAAAAGAGATTTCATTTCAACCTTTGAAAATCTTTTCAAAACTTCTTATTTGCTTTAAACTCAGTTGTAGTCTTCTTCATAATATTCTCCTTCTCGTTCTGAATTTAAGTTAGTATTAAGGTGATTAGAAAAATCTTAGGAAACTCAACAGATTTGTAAATTTCGGCTTGCATCAATCGAAATAAAATTTATAATTTTAATTGGGGAGCTGTATCTTGACTTAAGATGAATATCCGGTTTTGAAAAATTGGTAACTAGAATAGAGTAATAGATAAGTATGACAACCTTACAGAAACCTCAGATATTGCTTCACTGCTAGCGGGCCTGTTCAGTACCCCGGTGAAGTTATTTGTCCCTTTTTATTGAATTTCCTTTCACCGCTTCGAGTGCTAATTATATATTTATACTCAGATATTGCTTCACTGCCAGTAGGCTTGTTCAGTACCCCGATGAAGTTATCTATTTCTTTTATATTAGACGAGGGAAATAATTTAAATGAATTTCCTTTCATCTTCTTTGGGACTAGATGGGGGCAATCAAATATGAATTTCCTTTCACCATCTGTCTTATATTTAGCTTATAAATATGAAGCAGGGGCAATCAGTGATACTTAAAATATTAGGGGTGGTTATCTGTGTAAAAATTTACAATAGAGGTTTGCCAACCTGTTTTGATTATTCTAGACCAATCTTTTCTCAACTTTCAAAACCCCTCAGTCTGTAGAGAAAAAAGGGAAAGATTATTTTCAGGGGTTTTCTTTTGAGAAAGCTTAAATCCTCAGACAAACTGTTAAGAGACCTAAGAGAGTCAAAATCAACCTAAACATAACCACTTTTAGTTAGAGAATAAGAACTATGAAGACTGGTCTTACTGAATTTAATTATTTTTTTATTTCAAAAGTTAATACATAATCTCTCCTAATTCGATGAGAAAACCCGAAAAAGTGAAAAATAATACTGAGGGTATAAAAGGAGATGTCCAACAATTTGTAAGCCAGAAAACATAGGTTCTAATTTTAAAAATAACTCTTTGGACTCTTTTCTTAAATTTTTTTACTTTGAAATGCCTTTAAACTTGTTCTAAGTGAAACCCTTAAGGTTTAAGTATTGATAACAAATGCTTTTATTTACTTATCAGCTTACGGGATAAGCAACGTAATTTTTTTTTTTTTTTTTGGTATAAAAACTTAACTAATTTTATTTTATTTTTATTTATTTACAAAATGAGAATAGACTTTCTAAAAATGAAAAACAAAACGGTATATACAATGAGAGTTTCTGGAAATTAATTATTCCATATAATGCTTTAAAAAACGCTCGTTGACAGGGGCATTCGAGATTTTACCATCCAAATTTTCAAGCAGAAATGAATTTTTTCCTTCAGGAGATGCTACCTTAAATGGTCCGTACCAAATATGATCGAATTTACCATTTTTTCCCGAATCCTCTTTTCGAGCATCCCATCTCAAAACAAGATCCCCGGGGAGAAAATTCCTGTCCTTGGCTTTACGATCAAATAATACCTTCATGTCATCCTGGTACTTCTGCAACTTTTCATCCACTACCGCCCTGTGCTGCTGAACTTCAATTAGCTGATTTATCCTTCTTGTGAGAGGATTCGGTTCTTTCTTCTCGTCTTGCCATAGTTTCATCATAGGAAGTGCTAGGTTTATAGGCAACACTACATCTGTTCCATATACCATTTGAAAGGGAGAAGTACCGATAGAATTTTTTGTGCCTATCCGATTTGCCCACAGAGCATATTTTAAATGCAAATGCCAAGAATTTTTATTTTCGTTTAACATTTTCTTGATTATACTGATTAAGCTCTTGTTTGAAGATTCTGCCAGACCATTCCCTGAGGATAGTATGCTGTGGAATGACCCAGCACAATATTATATTTTTGGCAAAAGCTCACCATTTCCATAGACTTAAAAGCTTGCACATTGTTTGTGACTATCTTTCTGGGACAACTGAACCTAGACAATATATTTTCCTCTAAGAAGTCTATAACTACTGAATCAATAGCCTTTCTTGTTGGGATAGCTTCCACCCATTTGGTGAAATAGTCTGCAGCGGTCAGGATCCATCTGTGTTGAGCACTCGAATGAGGATTAATTTCACCTATGAAGTTTAGTCCCCATTGTTGAAAAGGGGCTTCTGTCTTGACTGGGACCAATGGCATCGCTGGTAGTTTTTGTTTTCCTGCAAAAAATTGGCAAGGACTGCAAGCTCGTACCTTAGCATTGACATCTGGGAAAAGTTTGGGCCAGTAATAACCAGCCCTCAGGATTTTATATGCCATATCCCTCCAAGCGTGGTGTCCTCCACAGACTCCTTCGTGAAATTGATCTATAACTTCTTCTATTTCCGACT
Source organism: Picea engelmannii (assembly GCA_009831015.1). Lineage (NCBI taxonomy): Eukaryota > Viridiplantae > Streptophyta > Pinopsida > Pinales > Pinaceae > Picea > Picea engelmannii. Next base: position 174,601 of record ML781237.1, read on the forward strand.
CGACCAGACATACCAAGAGGAAGCCAAGCGAGTCTTTCCAATACAATCATTTTTCGGAAATACAGTATTTGACTGCATGCAGCTTTAGTGTTCTAGCTTTGGATGGAGACAAGTCAGTTGGACATTTCAATGTTAGTAAGTATGTTACTATGTCCTTGTACCAATTCGACGACGTGAATTTCTCCTCGATTCTGTTTTCGACTATTTGGTCCTCAAGTTCATTCACGTCTACCCATTCTTCCTCCTCCTGAGAATTGTTTATCCCAAGATCTATGAAATTGGATTCAGCTAAAATTTTAGCTAAACCTTGCCCCTTTACTAATTTTGTCGGTTTAACCTCCAAGTCGAACTCTTGAATTTTGGCAAGCCATCTTCCTCTTTTGCCATCATTGTCTGCTTGAACCAAAATATCTTTTACAGAACTACTGGGTACATATGAAATCACTTTAGAATGTAAAACATAAGTTCTGAAAGATTTCAATGCTTTTACCATAGCATATGCTTGCTTTTCCATTATATTATATTTGAGTTCAGCATCTCGAAGACTTTTGCTAAAGAAGGCTATCGGTTGCTCGAAACCTTCTTCGTTCTTTTGAAGGAGTACATCAGCAAGCGTGTGTTCAGAGGCAAATGAAAAAATAAGAAAATCTTTGAGATAATCGGGGCTCGCTAGTACTGGTGCCTCACTTATAACCTTCTTAATATGGGCAAAGGTTGCTTTAGCTTCCGCTGTCCATTTTACTTCACTATTTTTTCTGAGCATATCTGTAATCAATTTCACAATTTCAGCGAAGTTAGAAATAAATCTTCTCAAGAAATTTATTTTTCCTAAAAATGATTGAATTTCTTTCACATTCCTAGGAATAGCTATTGTATCTATAGATTATACTCTTTTACGGTCAATCCTAATTCCATCTCGAGATACGATGTGACCCAACAACTTGCCTTCTTGCATAGTGAAATGAGACTTCTTAGGATTTAAGGATAGACCAAACCTCCGACATTTTTCAAATGTTTGTTTGAGATGAATCATATGGTCTTCATCTGATTTAGAGAAAATAGTAAGATCATCCAAATAGATGACTACGAACTTGTCCCGTTCGCCAACGAAAGCAATATCCATCACGTGTTGAAAAGTAGCACCTGCATTCATCAGTCCAAACGACATTTTATTGTACATAAACGTGCCCCAAGGAGTGGTAAATGTGGTTTTTTCTTTATCAAGATCACTGATGGAAATTTGATTATAACCTGAAAATCCGTCAATCATTGACATCCTATTAGCTCCTACTACTTTTTCAAGAACATGGTCCATTTTAGATAGAGGATAATTATCTTTGAGAGAAGATTTATTAAGATTCCTGAAATCGACACACAGTCTAATTTCCCCGTTTTTCTTTCTAACTGGGACCAGATTAGCTACCCAATCAGAATATCTTAGGGGTACAATTATCTTAGCATCAATAATTTTTTTGACTTCTCGTTCGATAACAAGTAATAAAATGGGGTTAAATTGTCGGAGTTTTTGTTTAAAAGGTTTGACACTAGGTTTGAGGGGTATCTTATCTTCGATCTCAGAAGTGTCATATGTTTTCAGTTCTTCATACGACCATGTGAAAACATCTTTGTATTTTCTTAACAACTCTGTGTATTTATTTTTGTTTTCTGTTGATAAATATTTGGATAGTTTAACCATTCGGGGGTTTTCTTTAGTTCCTATATTACAATCTTCGACCTCCTCTGGTTGGGGTTGTAGGGTGGTTTTTGAAGGGATATCATCTTGATTAAAAAGTCTTTCCAAAGGGATTAGACCCTTGGGAATTTGGTTGTTCTCGAGAACAAGCATTCGGTGATTTGCAATTTTATCGTGAAATTCTTTAGAATCTTCCCCCTCTTGCATGATCCAAATATGATCATTTTGATTTTCTTGATCGGTATGCGTTTCTGCAAATTCGTCTAAAGATTCTAGAAACTTTCGAAGCTGCTCATTGTCTTCAAAAACCTGCCAATGTTGTATGTTATTTGGTATCGAAGGGCGATGTCTCATTTGTATGTGATATTTTAATTTAAAAGCAGTTGGGGGGTGTGAAAGTTGATGCAGCTTTGGCTAAAGCATCAACTTGTTGATTCTCAGATCTTGGGACGAAATGGAAATTCACATATGAGAAGAAGTTCTCGATTAAATCCTAGACACAATTCCTATAGGATCGTAATCTAGGATGCTTAGCCTGGTACTGCCGATTCACCTGTTTTATAAATAACTCGGCGTCACCAAAGACTTCGAGTTTCTTAATTTTCATCCTTTTAGCAGCTTCTAATCCTAGCACTAAAGCTTCATACTCGCATACATTGTTTGTACAATCCACATTCCACTGAAGCCTATATGAAAAAGGAATAACAAATTGATCATCGGGAGCCACAAGAAGTGCTCCTGCCCCGGCTCCAAGGAAAGACGAAGCACCATCAAAATACATTTTCCATACACCAGTGCTATATACATTTTTCTCTATTTCTTTTTTTTTCAATTTTTTCTTCTATACAATTATCGTCTACATCTACTTCAAAATCGTCATCAATAGATAATATACAATTTCCTAAGTCTTGGTCGGTAATATAAACTGGATGATTGTTCGGGTTGTGTGGGTCACCTACAATAAATGCCAACCTAGTCTCTCTGTAAAGACGAGTGTATTGGCCTCCGAAAAATGGAATTGTAGCGTATGTCATATCCAATTGGAGAGATCCTCCAAGCTTGGCGCCCCATGATCTAGATAATAGCATACCATACTTTGGGGGAATGTCAACGACCACTACATCCATAAGAATACTTTTAGCAGGTATTTGAGCCAAACCTACCACTAGGTCTTTAATCATACCTATGCATTTGAATTTCCTCGAATCGAAAGAATATAAGTCACCATAGGGCCTTGTGATTTCAAGACCAAGTTTTTCCATAATTGCCTTTGGCATAACATTGTGGGAAGCTCCGGAATCCAACATACAGTTATGGAGAAGGTGGTCAAACAGGGTTAACGTAATATAAAAGGGAGCCACAATGTCTCTTGCACCTTCGAAGTGTGGACCGAAGACTATGTTTGGTTTGTCATCTTCTAAGTTGATAACGTCGGCTTGGCTTTCGTCTTTGGAAAAATTAATCATCTTGGCGATTTGTTTTCTGTATATGGGATTTTTAGCTAATTCAACAAGGGGAATATGAATTTTGATTTTATTTATTTCATTTTCCAAATTAAAATTTCCTAGAGCCTTGTCATTTTTGATGTTCGGGGCTTCCATACCTTTCTTTTCAGTTTTTCGTTGAGATGTGAACTTGTTTTCATTTATAGGAGCTTGTGTCTTCACAGGGAGTGTTCCTACTGGTTCTGACTGGACATGTTGCATATCAACTGTGTTTCTTTTCGCAGACTATTTATCAACAACTTTTGGAGTTGCCTCATCGGTTTCACTTCTTGGCAAACTCTTTTTTGTCGGAACATTTAGGATACTTTTATTTCTTGGTCTTAAATTATATTTTCCCTGTAGTTCAACTATAATATCATCTGCAATATCTTGATATGTGAAATCATCAGTCATATAATTGCTAACATGTTCTTCCGATGTACTTTCTTTACTTAAAGATGCTTCGTAATCCTGTCTCGATAAATAAGGTGATTTATTATCGTCACTAAGGTTACTAATATCTTCATCAATTTCTTCAAAATCTCCTAAATCTTCCTCTCCAATGTAGTTTTCACTTTTAAAGGGTGTTGGAATTTTTTGATCTTCATTTTTAATTATTTTCTGTGGTCTCTGAGGATCAGGATTTCTTCGAAAATCTTTTCTGGGGAAATTATCTCTTTTTGATTTCTCTAGTTCCATTTTTGAGATCTTGTTTGAAAGTTCTCGAATGACCCTAGCCATCTCTTCTATTCTATCTCCCGAGGATTTTTCCGATCCTGAAGATCCACCTTGTTCTTTAAATTTCCTATTTTCTTTATTTCCAGTTTCAGTCTGTGATTTTAGTTTCCCTGATGCCATCATGTTTGATTCAATCTCAAGCGCATCATCCTGCATTTTCGTGAGATCTATTGATCTCCTTTCTCTCAATAATAAGGTGAAGTCGGGATCAAAAGCGCCAACAAAAGTCACTTTTGTTGAAAGTTGTGAAGGTTTAACCTCAACTGGAATTTTATTATACAACTTATTGAACCTCTGTGTGAATTCTAGAACTGATTCAGAGTTTTTCTTTCTAAGGGCTCCAAATTCAGTCAAGTAGTAAAGGTGATCCTTTCTCTCTCCCCATTGTCTAATAAATGCACTTTCAAGTTCTTCATAGGATCTTAAAGATCCAGCTGCTAAGGATCGGAACCAGGTCCTCACCTGTCCCTTGAAAGTTTGAACGAGGAGTCTAGAATAAACATCTTCATGTTCTATTCCGAGTATGTCAGCAAATTGATCAAATTTTTTTATATGTTCTTGGGCAGTAAGATCACTTTCCCCTGTAAATTTCGGAAGGCTTTTCATATAATTCTCGGGGAGATCATGAAGAGGAACGAAAAGAACAAGTGGAACATATCTAGCAGCTACTTTAGCGAAGATTCCAGGAAGCGGTACTTGACCACCTCCAGGGGCACCACCCCCAACTCCAGCACCTCCTTGTGCAGCCATGGTTAGATTTGAGATTGAAGTTCGGAAAGTGTGAGGACAAGATTCTCGGAAATTTGGGGAAGAAACTTCAGGAAATGAGAAAGTATCGAATGAGAGGGGAAGTGAAAGTGATCTTTCAAGAGTTTACGAAGTGTTTGATTACGTAAAGTCAGGCTGACATATAGTATGTGTGGGTAAAAAGACTTGTTTAAGTGATTTCGTGATTTTAAAATCTTTTCCGGATCGGAGAATGGCGAGGTCTGCTTGCTATCCGGGTTTTTTCTGGTGTTCTTTCAACTAATAGACAATTTAGTTATTGTGGAGTTTCCATGTGAAAAATATTAAGCCTTAGAAGGTTTTTTGTCCTTGTTCACTATCAAAAACAGAAAATGTCAATGTCGTTCTTCCCAGGGAAAAGGTTCGTATCTTCGCTCCCCGACAACGGCACCAAAAATATGTTGTTCCTGAATTTATACTTTAAGGCTATAAAGTATACCGTCAAGGCATTCGTAAATGTTTAAAGAATAATTTGAGAATAAGAATTCAAAAGAAAGGTTGAAGCATAATCAATTTCTCAACTGTCTCTGTCTTGCTTCCTGTTGTTCTTGGATGCTAATGTCTCTCTCAATAACAACCCATGAACGTTCTAACTCAACCTGGTTAGTTGTTAATGGTATTAAATAAATTCAAGGCAATACTGGTTTATCTTGACGGCCTGGTTCAATGTTGGGTTGTCTGCTACTTGGAACAGTCATGGAGGATAAAACTTTATTTATTTGTAAAATGATTTTAATCAAATGTTACTTCAAATTTTCCAGAGATGAGAACAAGAAAAACAATTTTTAAATTCAAAACAGTAACATAAATACATTCGAGGCCATTTCCTGGATTTGTAACAATTTTGGGAATCATAAAATAACAAATAAACACTACAGAAAAATATGAGGCTTTAATCAAGAAAGAATCTCATATTTCAAATAATGAAAGAAAACGAGGTTTCTAACGAAAGTTATGTATTAAGGTACAAAAGATTTACAGGTCTTAAAATTACTGATAGCAATTTTAGAGGAAAAACTGTAAATAATTTGATATCCAAACCAATTTGAACTAGAAATCAAAGATGTAGATAACTTCAAATTGATTATTCGTTAGAAAAACATTGAAAGAAAAATACAACAAAGTATAATAAACTGGGTTGAAGAACACATAGCTACAAATTTGCAGGATTCAGAATCTCGTTTGTGATCTATATTATGATGTATTTGAAAACTGTTATTACAATTGGCTCTCTCCAAAAATTCTGAAGCCCTTTCTCAGTCTTTAGAAACTACATTTATACATTTTCATCAAAATTTTCTCGTTGGTGACTAACCAACTTCCTAATATTACGGTTACATATAAAAAACAATGTCAACCGTTTACAATTTCTTTCTAATTTCTAATGATAAAAACATTTAAAAAGATTTTAAGCTTGTGTTAACGAACTTCCTTTCTCCGCTTCAATACACTGAACACATTTCCCCAAAATTTTCACAAAAGTCCAGGGAGCATTTGGTATCTCATTTGCTTCAAATAAGAAAAATCTTTTCTACAATTCGGGCAAACGATTTTCTATCATCTTTTCTGTGAATTTAATAGTTTTCAACTTTAGATTCGGCATCACCATCCATTTGTTGATCTCTATAATATTGATTAATTTAATTTTTGAAATCTCTATTTTCATTTCCTCCAGCTCTTCTTTGAACCTTAGCTGGTGCTTGGCAATATTAATCTCACCTAATAATATGGAACAATCATCTGTTTCGATATTCAATGAAGCTCTTTCTAAGAGATCGAAAATTCCTTGGCAATCCTCATTGACCTCTCTTGTTATTCTTTTATATTCGACCATGTTTGCTTCCCACACTTTTAATATTATGTCCCCTTTAACCTGTTTAGAAATAGATAATTTTTGAATCTTTCCAACTTCTTCCTTTGATGAGAAAGCCACTGCCTTCTAAAAAGTCGTTCTAGCTGCTTTCGCCTCCCTTTCCTTCTGGAAAATATTCTCCAAAGACTTATTTGTTTCTTGAAAATAATTCTGGACTACTTCCAAATTCAAGAACACGTTCTGCTGTTCTTCCTCTATTCTCAAATATATCTCCAATGCTTGTGTCCTTAAATTTTCAAGTTCTACTACCTGATTAGTAATAGAAATAATTTTATCTTGTAAATGTTTGTTTTCTTCTCCCAACTTTCGGACCTGTTCCTGTGTGACCTGTATTATGTGTTTTGCCTCCTCCAAGTCTTTATTCATTTTCTGGATTTTCTGCATATCCTTTAGTCTAGCTTGTTCTAGACCCTTTTGTATTCCCCAACTAATATTTCTCTCATTTTCTTTTAATTTGTCTTGCAATTGAATTATTGTTTGGTCCTTCTGTTCGAGCATAGTTGTTAAATTGTCAACATAATACATATTTGCTGATGCTATAGCACCCATTGTACTTGCTAACTCTATAGAAAATTCTCCATCTTTGAGTTTCTTTCCATCTATAATAGCCCTATGCTTTTTAATCATCCCTTCTCCTCTTGGATGAATTTCCTGTTTCAAGACTGCTCTTCACTTTTTACTGAAAAAGTAATATGATGGGGGGATTTCATCTCTTGAAATCGGCTCTAGATCACTGACATATAAAGATCCTTCATGGGGGGTTCCAAAAGTTGACTGCAATGGAATTAAAGAGGTGATAGGACAACCGAGCTCTGTTGATGTCGTTCCTCCTATCTTTTCTGGAATATTTTTCATGGTTTCTGGAATTGTTTCCAGTTCTTTTCTCTTCTCTGTTCCCGATACTTTTGTTTGAGAACCCTCTATGTCTTGGGAAGGTATCTCAGTATTCTTCAACTTACCTTTGGTATTTGCTTTATCCTGTGTATTAGCTTCAAACCCTGGAGGGGGCCCTTCCTGTTCTGGCGGTGGGGTCGAAACTTCACCCTGCAAACTCTTAGGTAGGCAACTTCGCCTATGGCTCTGAAAAGATGTAAATCCAATCTGTGAGTCTGGTGGCAAGGCATGGACTCTGTTCAATACTTCTTCATAGGATTTAACATCTTTAAATATATCATCATAAATAGATACTTCATTTTCATACGCCTTTAGATTACAATGTATGAAATGCCTACTTATTACTTGGTAGGGGTCATATTTTCTATGCTCAATATCTACTAATTTCACTTCTTCTAATGACTCAGCCTCTACCTTAGAATGGCCTAAATTTGATAAAGAAAATTTCCCAATATGAACAGGGAAAGATGGCCATGATTTCTTTTGAGCTGCTTTTAATTCTAATCCAACACCGCCCTTTACTATCTGATAAGTTACCTCCCTGCACACCAATATGTCTGGTAGGAATTTAGGGAGTGCATGAGGGGGAATGGAACAACCATAAACCCTAATGTAGGAAAATATTTCCTCAATAAACCAGTCGGCAACTGCTTTAAGACTTTCTATGATTGCATCAAAAATGCGAGGGGGTTCGCATCCAAAAAACATTCTGTGCATAGGAATAATAATAAAATGACAAACCTCATAAAATGCATCTTTAGCATTTTCTTCCCAAAGGGCCGAGTGATATTTATGAATGGGTTCTGGACATGAAATGCTCCAACTCCAATTCATTAATGGAAAGGGAGTCACAAAACAGATTGCATCCATAATGTATGCATACATATAAAAAGCTGCTGGTTGTTCCTTTGATTTGGCTGCTTTGTAGTTTAAAATTTCTTGTGTTAGTTTATTTGACAAAATCTTATGCCAGTTAAAACTATTTCCCTCTAAAGCTTCCTCTAAAAAGGGCACTCAGTCTGCATGAAAATGACAAGTATCTTTTCTCCCAAAAAGTCTACATAACATAATGGTTACATAAACCATGTATTCATTTAAGGAGGCAGTAGCATAAATCCCATGAGAATCAGCCCTAAACTTTGCTTCAGACCTCGCCCATCCTCTAATGATATCGGGATATGTCTGGTCTGCCTCTATACATTCTTTTCTCTGAAACTCTGCTAAAAATTCAGCATTAAAAGTATGTTTAGGATTTGGCGAGAGTTTATACATTACTTGAAGGTGCTCTGGTCTAAATGAGCCGACGATAGCTCCTTGCTCGTTTAAAATAATCCTTGTTGGGATATCGCCTTATCTAGAGCCCAGCTGATCATATTAGTGTATGCCACAAGCCTCGGGCACACAACGATCTTATGAAGCTCTGACTCAGCTATGTCCCGGAAATGATTTTCAGAATCAGGATGAGCATTCTCAAACTCGTATTCCAGTAACTCAGAGATTTGAGTCCAAGATTTAATATAATCTATAGCATGTGGAGTGGTGTCGGAGATAATATCTCCTTCCTGTGCATCTTCATTCTTCTTCCGTGCCCTTTTGGGTGCCATGACTTCTGCGTTTAATTGAAAACCTGCCAGAGAAAATGGATGAACAAGCTCAGCTTAAAATGAAAACACATACATTCAAATGTTTATTTTGAATATATTTAAAAAATGACAAGATTTGCGTAGCTGTCACGAATTTAAAGCTCTCAATGCGGAAGATATTTTAACGAGATACGCTTTTAATGTCCGTATTTAGGCACCTTCAGGTTTTGAAGAAAACGAGAAACCTACTTAATTGGTAAGCGAAACATGAATGAACACCTAAGAATGATTACCATTAATCTTGTTTTTTGAGAAAATGTTAATTAATGTTAATCATAGTTTAAAGCTGAAAACTTCGTTTTTCGGGGTTTCGGAAATCCTGATGTCGAGAGGTATGTCGTCGATGAAAAACGATTTCTGAAAATGCGAAATTGCGAACTCACGATGTTTTATTTAAGATTTAAACGCTTTTAGCACATTAATTAATTGAGATTAGATGTTTTCGAGATTTCATAAATCGTTTTGTTGAGAAGTATGTTATCAATAAAATCCGATCTCCGAAATCGTGAAATCGCGACGACTTGTTTTTTTAAACAGGACTTAACTTATCTTAATTAACTAAATAATCACGATTAAGGCCAAAACAAAATTAGTTTAATTTAACGTGACATGTGGATCAGGGTTTCGTAATTCAGGATTTCGGGAAACATGATGACAGGAGACGTGCTCTTACTAAACCGCGAATCCCGAAATCACGACATAATTATTTTAACCCTTAATCTTTCTTATAAGAGACTAAATTAATTTGTGTTTAAATTAAGATTTCAACATTTCGGGAAATCGGGGATCGGGATTTCATGATTTGATTTGCATCAAAAATTTGTTTGTAGGAAACCCTGAATCCCAAAAATTCTTTTAAGTTTAATTTAAAAAATGTTAATTTAAATTTTAACACGTTTTTTAAAAAAATTCACATAAAAAGCGTCGGAAGTCTTATATTTTTTGTAAACTTTTTTCCCGTTCATTATCCGAAAAATTTTAAAAAATTAAGAAAAAGGTATCATGTATTTAGAAATGATACGAAACTCTTGTTTTATGAAAAGCTGAAACCTGAAAAAGAAAAAATCTAGGCCTTAAGGATAAAAATTTAAGATTTGTTTCAACATATGGTTTGGGTGCCCCTCTGATGGCGTAGGCTCTTTATGTTCAAACACCAGCCCATGTACTTATCCACCATGCGACCACAACACAGGTGTTAAGGCACGTGGGGTTTGGATAGGATCTAGCCCTTGAACCTCGGTGCCTCCATATAACCACAAGCACAAGTCGGGGGGTGGGGGGCTATCCCTTAGGGCACAGACTCTTCTAGGCCTTGATCCCATGCAAAGCGCCCCATAACCAGGAGCTAGAGTAACTAAAGGGCCATCGCTTAGCCATATGAAGCTCATGTGACCTTATAAAAGGGGCGCGTTCCAACCCAAGGGGTCTTACTGTGTAATTTTAATTAAAAGTGGGTTTTTTAACTTTACAAAATTGATTTTTGACTGATATTATGCCCCCAAAATGGATTTTTTGAGGATTTTAGGCCATTTGAAGGGGGATTTGATCCCAAAAAGAGGCCAGATATTGAGGGAAGTTGGGATTCCTCATCTGAGCCTCAAAATCTATATAAACCAAACTTTTTGAAGCTTGTAGGAGATTTTTTGATGCAGGGTTTTGAAGGGGCAGTTTGTAAATTTTGGCCTTTTCTCATGTTTTGAGGGGCATTTTTGCCATGTTTTTGAGAGGAATTTGATGGAGAATGCTTGAATATGAGCAAGAAGGTCTTGCACAATAGATCTGAAGTACATTATGTAACAACAAAGAGCCTATGTAAGAGAACTTTGAGCATTTTAAAGAGCAATAAAGAGGTCCTCCACTTGGAAGCGGGCCCAGAGGCGTAGCCAACGATTGGTGAACTCCGTTATCAACCTCTTCTCTCTATTTCTCTTTCTGTTTTGCTGTCCTATTCTCTTAATTTGCAGCATGGATATTAATGGCTGATCTCTTTATTCATTCACAAACATCAAGTAAAAGTCACATTTGATATTCCGCAAACAAGATAATAAGTTTATGTATTTCGCATTCTTAACGATCCAATGCCTAAAATACATTAAACTAACTTGCGATTTATCAGTAATACCTTCGTTTTTGGATCAATGTTGTAGTCTTTTCCATATGCTTGGAAACCCTGTGTAATCCCACCATGTCTTTGCATTCAAGCCTCATGACTTCCTCTTAATCTCTTTCTGACTAATTCACCGATAGGGCTTCGAAACTTTTGTTGAGTTGTAATTGCATTTCATATTAACTGCTCGTGCTTCTAATCCTAATGTCGACTTCAACTTGCCATTGTTGAACCATTTTCTTATGCATTCCTACCAGTTGCTAGCCTTGCAATTTATGAATTTGCGACTCGACACCTTAATCCTAGAGGAAACATCCCCCAAGTGTCCTTATCATGCACATGCTTCCTTGGATTGAGCATATTTATGTTCCTTGCGCTTTGGAACTAGTATTTCTTGCTAGCGACACTCGTTTCCTCTACTATAGTATAACATTATTTTATTCTTTTTAAGGCTTTAATAATATGTTCATCCGAGTCCTTCCAAATCTTTGGCCTTCTACTACCCCTTGTGCTAGATGATGGAGGATTCCTTAATGCCTTCCTTCCAATGGATCTCTTCCTATCAAATTCAATACATTTTGCTCTGGGAAATGGATGTAGAGTTATTTGTGGTACCTTGGGGCTTGCAGTCATCAGTGGTAGGTTCCCTCACTATTGATAGTGGGATTACATCAATGTCCCCTTACCGATAGATTCTACTAGGTGTTCGACATCAACACATTTATTCACACTTGTTAGATTGTACCATGGTACCTTTATGCCCATTATCATCATCAATGGTTCATCTCACGTTTGTTAATGGTATCCATTAATCACCAGTAATCAAACAATGTCTCACTATGTTCGACCCCAACACATCTATTCACATGGTGTAGAATTATACCTCGGTGGATCATTTTGAAGACTTTGGGTGAAGTACGAGCATCACATATTTTGTGCTCCTACCTGACATATTGTACCACCACTAAGACATTGGTACTTGTAGAGAATTAGCTTGTTCACTCCATTGATTCTTGATATCCTTTGATTTTGATTTTGAGACATAACTCCACTGTGTATCCATTCATGACTATGATCTACTTTTCGCATGGATCCACTGTGCAGTCCTCGTGGCCATGATTACTACTTTATATATATCACATGGATCCACTATGTATTTTTCATGGCCATGGACATCAATCATATTTTCATATATGCCATGGACCCATAATGTACTTGATTTGGTTACCATGTTTACATCACTCTTAAGCATGGGTATTCCCAACTTGGGAAGAAAATACTCTTACTTTATCTTTGCTAACAATTTCTATTCTTGGATCAACTGTTTAGGAAATTTCATTGGATCTACTTCAATGCATCCTCGCCTCTCAGATTTATAATATATTTTGGCCATCAATTTCCCTTCTGACCTCACACAATAGGGGCATATGTTATGCTAGAAATTTCCACATCAATTGCATTTGTGAGATGGACTAGCCCTTTATCGGGATCTAAAGATATCCTAACATATAACCTCTATGCATCATCTGAAGGTAGGTACTGGCACAAGAGTTTTACTTGTCGCCTACGTAGGTTCTTACCTTCCGTTTTCAATACCCATTTTCCAGAGATGCAACCCCTGCAAAGGGACAACAATTGTAACAAAATGAGCGATAGTTGTTCCGTTCAAATGAACAACATGACCTGCAAAAGGAACAACAATCAGAACAAGGGAACGACAGTCGTTATATTGGGTCGAACCAATGTTGTATTAATTGAGTTGTAGTACTTGCCCAACTATCTAATTTGTCAATTCGAGGTTCGTAAACTTATGAAGCACACACAAAGTATATGCAATATTGAGGTGGGACTAATCTAATCTAATGTCCAGCTACAAATGAAATTGAATCATTAATCTAATGCATGAAATTGAAACACATGACTTGGAATTGAAATTAATCTAGGAATGAGAAATTGCGCAAATGAAATTAATCTAGGAATGAGAAATTGCGTAAATGAAATTAATCTAGGAATAGGAAATTCCATAAATGGAATTAATCTAGAAATGGAGAACTACATGAAGGAAAATCAAATACAACATGTGAAGAGTTGAATGGCACAACAACATATGAGATCTCTCACCAATGAAGCAATCTTATCTTACAATAATCAAATCAGTCTTTATAAAAGAATAATGAAAGCATGAAAACCAAAACCATAAATCAAAGCTAAGAATTCCTTTCTCTTTCGAATCCTAATTACTACCATTAATGACTTGTTAAGCCCTAATATTGGCTCATTACCCCTTAATTGGGGCATATTAGATTAGCAATGCTATTTTATTTATGTCGGATTTAGGCCATTAGTTGTAATTTAGATTAGTAATGTTATTTTAATTATGTTGGCTTTAGGCCATTATTTGTAATTATACCTC
>ML781237.1:195843-208434 GCA_009831015.1 Picea engelmannii
AAACAATAATAAAAAAAATCAAATTAAAGAAAAATAACTATTTTTTTTCATCATAAAAAAAAATGGTCGTCTATACCTGCATCAAGAGTTAGAGCAATTGATTCGGAGAGCAACGATCACCCTCTGTCCTACAATTTGTGGAGCGGTCGTCTTTGTTGAGCTTAAGTTGCAGGGCAAAGCGCCTAGGGAGATCGGGCCAACTGAGTGCCCTTACTAAAAAAAAAAAATTCATTGCAGGTGGAAGATGTCGCCTTATGCTCGTCAAAAGATTGACTAATACAACCCCAAGTCCATCATTAAAGCGTTCACTTTGACCTTGCATCTTTGGAGATTGGACTACTATGCTAGCATTCGATGTGGGAGACTGCGCATTATATCTATCAACAAAAATGAAATGGAAACCTTCTATGTCGTTCACCACTTGCACCCGCTGAAAACCCTAAATATAAATAGTTTGCGGAAGGGTATCATGTCTACTTGTCACTTCGAATGGCAGCGATGGCGGTGTCTTTGTTGAATCCCCTGCGACTCGTGAAAGCACCCTTGAAGATTTTCCTGAGCATGCCACACAGTCTTCTCTTTCTCGTCCTCGTCTTCAACTTCGTCCTCCCCTTTGAGGCCTTCGCGGGTGAATGGAGGCTCTGTTACTTCAACAAATGCATCAAGGATTGGATAGGAATTCAATATTATATTAGGAATTTCCAGTCCCCATTTTACACCTGAAAATACATGTACCAGGGCCACCAATATCCACAATGTGAAGGTCCCTTTGATCGATAATAAATGAAGAACCTATACTGAAGACGTGAAGTTTATATATGCCAAAGCATATCACATCCCGAGTGTGTGTGAGGTCACTGATGGATGAGGAGCAATTGATTGAGTCAATTCAATTTGAAATGTCTCTCAGGGGTGGAGCGATCCACTAGACACTTGATACGTCGTTTGAGGTGAGGCAGTCCACCAGATGAGTATTTTGGGGAGGTGAGTTCCAACTGATTCCAGGAGATACGTATGCAGATCAACCCGATGTTTATAATACTGGATCTAAGTACCCTTATGGCAGCTTGTAACCCCATTCCACCAATAAAAATCTTCATTGATTTCCAACAACAAAACTTCCAGATAGTTTCTCGTTAAAGTCATTCATATCACATAACCAACTATAAAGATGTGCTGGCTTGGAACTATAGACATGGGTTGCTTCATATATAAGTGGGATTTTCAACCTCCGGTAGAAGAAAATCTCTGTATTGGGTTGGATATAAATGGATACAAGGAGATAATCATGAATCAAAAACCAGATTTTAGGGGGGCTTGAGGCAGGATCCACAGATCCGTGTAAGATCCACCATGTAAACGGATCTTGTGCTGCCAAAACGGATCCTGTACTAGCTATTCGTTGAGGCATCTTGTCCCATCAAGATCTGCCATTCTCATCGTGTGAGGATAAAGGTACCAAACGGTTGAATCTTACTCCGTTTCTTTTGCTGGAAGTCAAGGTGTTTGCATCAACATTTAGCCAAATACAAAATATTACGTTTTAGTGATCAAAGCATGGTTCTTTGCATCCCGTCTTTAGGAGACACTGATAAATCGTTGGCTAATTTCGTTGTGTTTCATTGTGGGATGTTGGAACTCTCATAATAAAACACAGGCAAGTGGTAAATTAGATCTGCATGCTTTTGCGTGCTGGATTTTGCAGTGATATTAATGTCCAGTTCAAGGACTGATTTTATAACAATAGTATAGCTCGTCATAATCATGAACAACTTCAATGAAACTTTTGAACAAGTCTTGCTGGCCAGCCAATTCTCCATGAACATGTCAAGACTTGTAGCATTAATATTCTCAGGATCAGAGGAATCGGTTGGGTCAGGCGTGGAATAGTGGGTGCATCTCAACAATATCTCTGGGCCTTATACCATAGGGTGAAAATCTCATGGGTATAACTCTTCACATGCACAGTAAACATTCTTGCAAGTCTCGGATCAACATTGGACTCAATGGAGATGCATGCATCCTCTTTGGACACTATAGTAACTGGCATGCAAAACCCATATTTGGATTTGTGATACCCCATGTAGCTTTTACATACTGAGAATCATCTTTGAAGATCTGATCTTTCCACCACATTAGATAAGTAATAACTGATGAAGTTGAGCGGGATACACATGGAGAATTACCTCCTCAAAATAATCAAATACAATATACTCAATATAATTTTGCAACCATAATGTCAAATTATTTACGCAAGTAATACATGCATGGATAAATTCCTTTCTGTATTATGAAGTAATGCATATATTTTGGTAAGGATGCAGTAGCCATGGCTCTGCGTGTTAGACCATTAAACCATTAATTTTTTTATTATTTATTTATTTATTTATATATATATTTTCTCTCTGTTTTACTGCTTTGATTTGCAGATGGAGGATGCACAAATTTTCATTTATTTCTTCTATTATGTTTTTAAAGTAAAAAAAATTAAAATAAAAACTATTTTACAAGCTTATTAAAAATCTATGAGCAAATGGAAGACGAAAAAATGGATTAGGCAAAATTTTTCATTTCGTCAATTAATTGATATTCCTGAAATCAACCAATTAGTCATCCTACTTTATGATCCTCACGATCGCACAAAGCGCGGAGGAGAGCATACTTATTCTAGCAAACATAAAAAACTTCAAAATAAAACACTACCTACACTACGCTAATTGGAAATGAGAGATTAGTTACGTATAATCAAACACCCAATGTAGCCATGCACTCAACACTAATAAAAATATGTTATCTTTCAATTTCACAATTGACAGTCGAGAATATGTATGGGTGTACGAAATTAGCTGTTGAAGTTCTAAATTAACAAAATAAAAAGGAAAACTAAGTGGAACTCACCTAGTACTTGCTTGAAACCATCGTTTGATTAGGCTTTCGTAGGCGTAATTTGTCTTACTCAGATCATGCTGCAGCTCCTTGCTGTCCTCCTCGACCTCTTGCACGCCTAATGGTTCTTCATTAAATATGCAAGGTTCTTTGTATGTTGATTCTTTGTTTGCCTCAGAAGCAATGAATAATCTTTCAGCTGCTATCAAGATCTCCTCTTCTGGAGAAGAGGAGACCCCGACTTTTGCTAGGATCTGAGTGAGCTGTTCCAAGATTAAATTCATTGTTAAATCATGTTAAAAAAATGATTCTTACAGCACCCAAATCAAAATGAAAAACTTAAAAAACACTCTTGCTAAAACATAAAAAAATTACTCTCCACAGTTGCGGAAATTAAACGCTCTGGATAGTTGGTAGAGATAGTGAGGAATCTACATTGAAGAAGCTCTATGACCCTTAGAACCAACACATGTAGATCACACTTGCAGAAATTGAAACTAATCTTGTGGAAATTGAAACTACTTTTACCTAGTTGGTAGGGAGAACATGAGGAGTCTACTCTCACGGTCTTCTATGACCCCTTACCAACACATCTAGATCACACTTGCATGAATTAAACACTCTTGCATAAATTGAAATTTGCAGAAATTGAAACTACTTTTACCTAGTTAGTAGGGAGAACATGAGGAGTCTCGTCTCACGAGCTTCTATGACCCCTTAACAACATGTCTAGATCACACTTGCATGAATTAAAAACTCTTACATACATTGAAATTTGCAGAAATTGAAACTACTTTTACCTAGTTGGTAGGGAGAACATGAGGAGTCTCTTCTCATGAGCTTCTATGACCCCTTACCAACACGTCTATATCACACTTGCATGAATTGAAATGAAAAATAAACTAATACCTCAATCCATCATGCGTCCCCGATGATGGCGCCAAAATGTTGGGATCTAAAGATGTCCTAAAATATAACCTCTATGCATCATCCGAAGGTAGGCGTTGGCACAAGTGTTTTACTTGCTGCCTATGTAGGTTCTTAGCTTCCATTTTCAATACTAGTCCTCCAGAGATGCAACCCCTACAAAGGGACAACAATTGTAACAAAAGGAACGCCATTTGTTTCATTCAAATAAACAACACGACCTACAAAAGGAACAACAATCAGAACAAGGGAACGACAGTCATTATATTGGGTCGAACTAATGTTGTATTAATTGAGTTGTAGTACTTGCCCAACTATCTAATTTGTCAATCCGAGGTTCATAAACTTATGAAGCACACACAAAGTATATGCAAGATTGAGGCGAGACTAATCTAATCTAATGTCTAGTTGCAACTGAAATTTAATCATTAATCTAATGCAGGAAATTGAAACACACGACTTGGAATTGAAATTAATCTAGGAATGGGAAATTGCACAAATGAAATTAATCTAGGAATGAGAAATTGCGTAAATGAAATTAATCTGAATGGGAAATTGCGTAGATGGAATTAATATAGAAATGGAGAACTACATGAAGGAAAATAAAATACAACATGTGAAGAGTTGAATGACACAACAACATATGAGATCTCTCCCCAATGAAGCAATCTTATATTACAATAATCAAATCAATCTTTATAAAAGAATATTGAAAGAATGAAAACCAAAACCATGAATCAAAGCTAAGAATGTCTTTCTCTTTCGAATCCTAATGACTACCATTAATGACTACTCTAATTCTAATTACCCCCTGATGAAGAGAGAGCACTCTCTTTTATACATGAGAGCCTTGAAGATAAGATAACCATCTCATAATTACAGATCCACTTTTCTCCAACCTATTTCCCATTATTACAAAATATAATTCCTTCAAATCCTCACACATATCTCTCATATATCTTGGACAAGATATTCCAACCAAATCTCCATGATTTTGTCCTTGGAATGGGCTTGAATTATCTCCTCAAATCTTGAAATGGTGGAGGAAGTATTCGAGAAGTCCTTTTGAATTAATCCTTTACATATTCCTACACACTACAAATCTCACACATTTTTGAGATATATATGAAAACATGTCGATTTTTTAACATTTAATCACAAATTCCATTTTAATACTAAAATGAATAAAGTGGAATATAATAAGGTGAAACCAAAGTATATTTATGAAATGATATCGTGAAAGTTTAATGGGTCGATGAAATGTGAAGAATAATGAAGGGAAAGGTGGATGAAAATAGGACATTTCTGAGCCCCAACATACCCCCCAACTTAACTTGTTGCATGTCCTCATGCAACCATGCATGGAGCTTCTCAAGAAAATTTGGCCTCTGAATGTTGGCTTTGAGTGATGATAATGAATGTTTCCAGGATGGGATTTACATGAGTAACAACTGACATTTTCTTATGGTTGGTTCTTGTGTGACAACCATGAATATAAAGAATGTTGGTTCTTGTGTTATCAACATTCATTTCCTTATTTTTTGTTTTGCTGTTATGATAATAATTTGCCCATATTCTTACTAGAAAATATATGCTATCAATGTGCATAAGGAAACATCACTGAGTATAAGAAAGCTCTTTTTTGTATATGTGTGAATCATGCCAATATGTATAACAATGCTTATGAAGCAAAGTGGAATAGAGTATCATTGGAAAAGAAATGTTGGAAAAGAAATGCTCATAAAAGGTAAATGAGACGAAAAATGGAATGATGGTAGTGGAAAAGTGGAGTGATGATAGTGAATAAAGTCCCCTACCCCCCAACTGAACTGGTTGCATGTCCGCATGCAACATGGCATAAGTCATAGAAGTAAAAAGGAAAGGGAACTTGGGGAGGGAATTTTCCAAATTATTCATTGCTAGCAGTTGAGGAATTACATGATTAAAGTTTAGAAAATAACATACCTCCACTTGCCCAAAATGTTGATGAACTATGCAATAGGAATATGGCTGATGCGGCTGCTGGAGCATGGAAGATGTCACTGCTACAGGATCATATGAAAGGTAAATGCTGTGACTACTAGATTAGAGAATGTGAAGTGGAGGAATCTGAACTACTGCTGAATGAATCATGGAAAAGAGGAAGTATGAAAGTGGAGCTGTGGTACTCTCATACAGCTGAATTTTTTTTTATTGCAACTGCTGATGGAGTCATGAAAAAAGTGTATAGTATTTACCCACTGCTAAACCCGATGGTACAATTCTAGTCATGCGAATGAATGTGTCGATGTCGAGCATGAAAATAAGTCATTGGATTACCGACCATTGATGAATGTCGTTAACCAATGCGAGGCAAACTCACCATTGATGTCAATGAGTGCCAAGGTACCCAAGTACATCTTGAAAAGTGCAAATGAATGAGCTGATGTTGAGCCACTTGAAAGATTTGACGATCAAGGGACATTGATGTATTCCCATGATTGTTAGCAAGAGAACTTGCCGTTAAGGCATGCAAGCCTCCAGGTACTCAAAATTGACTCTATTTTATATCCCAGATAAGGTGTTGAGGTCGATGGGGCAAGACTTGCTGAAAGGTAGGCCTTAAGGAATCCCACATCAGTCAATGTGAGTTATGATAAAAAGAGTGGTAGGACTATAAATGAAAATATCTCAGTAGTAACAGTGTGTATGGCAAGGCAATGTAGTCATGGAAAGGGAGCTGGATAGTTTTATGGACAAGGAAAACTTAACTGAAAAAAAACTAAGGAGATGTATGCGACTCAGAAAGATCAGCGTGTGCGAAGTCATGAAGGATAATTCAATGGAATATGGGCTTCAACACAAAGATGACCAATCTACTTTGAAGGAGAAATGGAGGAAGACATTCATGACACAAATGGGTTTATGAAAAGGTTTCTGTGTAACAACAAACGTCATGAGGTTTATGATGAGTAACAACTCCTTCAAGAAGTCAAGAAAGCATGTCTTTTTCAAATGTTTTTGTGATTTTTGAAAATCACTTTAGTAGCAAGATGCGATCGACCGTGCTCCTGAAAAAACTTAGTACAAATCCTGCATGAAAACCTGTGAGATGTTCGAAAATATAACATGCAGAAAGAAGGACAAATGTGACAAAGTAAATAAAATGTGTTTTATACCTCTTGTCGTGGTCATTGCACGCACGTTTGTTTCATCGTTGATTGCTTGCTTAGCGTAAAATCACAAAAACATGTGTTCATATTGTTTTCAGGAATTTATAAAAAAAGTCCATTTGCAATTTATTTGTCTTTGTTTGGTTTTATTTTTATAATTTGTTTCTAATTTTTATTTTTAATATTCATTACATATATATATTTTATTATGTCTTGACCTAATTTTAGTATTATATACATATTATTATTTTTATATATTATTATTTTTATAATAAAACAAAAGAGATAAAATTAATTTGTTTTAAAACAAATCTTTATAATAAAACAAACAATTTTTTTTTCTTTGTTATTATAATCTGTTTAAAACAAACAAATAATAATAAAAAAATCAAATAAAAGAAAAATAATTATTTTTTTCATTATAAAACAAAACAAAAAAAAAATGGTCGTCTATACCTGCATCAAGAGTCAGAGCAATCGATTTTGAGAGCAATGATCACCCTCTGTCTTGCAATTTGTGGAGTGGTCATCTTTGCTGAGCTTAAGTTGCAGGGCAAAGCGCCCGGGGAGATCAGGCCAACTGAGTGCCATTACTAAAAAAATGGAATTCATTGCAGGTAGAAGATGCCGCCTTATGCTCGTCAAAAGATTGACTAATACAACCCCTAGTCCATCATTAAAGCGTTCAATTTGACCTTTCATCTTTGGAGATTGGAATACTATGCTGGCATTCAGTGTGGGAGACTAGGCATTATATCTATCAGCAAAAATGAAATGGAAACCTTCTATGTCGTTCACCACTTGCACCAGCTGAAAACCCTAAATATAAATAGTTTGTGGAAGGGTATCAAGTTTGCTTGTCACTTTGAATTGTAGCAATGACGGTGTCTTTGTTGAATCCCCCGCGACTTGTGAAGGTGCCCTTGAATATTTTCCTGAGCATGCCACACAGTCTTCTCTTTCTCGTCCTTGTCTTCAGCTTCGTCCTCCCCTTTGAGGCCTTCGAGGGTGAATGGAAGCTCTGTTACTTCAACAACTGCATCAAGGATTGGATAGGAATTCAATATTATTTTAGGAATTTCCAGTCCCCGTTTTACACCCGACAATACGTGTTCTAGGGCCACTGATATCCACAATGCGACAACCCCTTTGATCGATAATAAACGATTAACCTATACTGAAGTTGTGAAGTGTATATATGCCAAATCATATCGCATCTTGAGTGTTTGTGAGGTCACCGATGGATGAGGAGCGATTGATTGAGTCTATTCAATTTGAAACGTCTATCAGGGGTGGAGCGATCCACCAGACACTTGATACATCGTTTGAGGTGAGACGGTCCACCAGATGAGTATTCTGGGGAGGCAAGTTCCAATTGCTTATGGGAGATACGTATGCAGATCAACCCGGTGTTCATAATATTTGATCTGCGAACCCTCGTGGCAGTTTGTAACCCCATTCCGCCAATTCAAATCTTCATTGATTTCCAACAACAAAAATTCCAGATAATTGCCCGTTAAAGTCATTCGTATCACAGAACCAACTGTACAGATGTGCTGGCTTGGAACTATAGATGTGGGTTTCTTTAGATGTAAATGGGATTTGCAACCTCCGATAGAAGAAAATATCTGTATTGGGTTGGATATAAATGGATACGAGGAGATAATCATGAATCAAAAACCAGATTTTAGGGAGGCTTGAGGCAGGATCCACAGATTCGTGTAAGATACACCATGTAAACAAATCCTGTTGTGCTGAGACGGATCCTGTACAAGCTATTCGTTGAGGTGTGTTGTCCCATCCAGATTTTCCATTCTCATCATGTGAGGATAAATGTACCAAATGGTTGAATCTTCCTCCGTTTCTTTTACTAGACGTTGAGGCGTTTGCATCGAAATTTAGCCAAATATAAAATATTACATTTCAGTGATCAAAGCATGGTTCTTTGCATCTCGTCTTCAGGAGACACTGATAAATCGTTGGCTAATTTTGTTGTGCTTCGTTGTGGGATGCTGGAAATCTCATAAGAAAACGTAGGCAAGCGGTAAATCAGATCTGCTGGCTTCTGCAGTGATATTAATGTCCAGTTCGAGGATGGATTTTATAAAAATATTATAGCTCATCATACTCACAAACAAATTCAATGAAAATTTTGAACAAGTCTTGCTGGCTAGCTAATTCGCCATGGACATGTAAAGACTTGCAACATTAATATTCATAGGATCATAGGAATTGGTTGGTTCAGGCATGGAATAGTGGGTGCATATCAACAATATCTCCAGGCCTTATACCATAGGGTGAAAATCTCAGGGGTATAACTCTTCATAGGAACAATAGACGTCTTGCAAGTCCCAGATCAACAATTGGACTCAATGGAGCTGCATGCACCCTCTTTGGACACTATAGTAACTGGCATGCAAAACCCATATTTGGATTTGTGATACCCCATGTAGCTTTTACATACTGAGAAGCATCTTCGAAGATTTGATCTTTCCACCAAATTAGATAAGTAATAACTGATGAAGTTGAGCGGGATACACATGGAGAATTACCTCCTCAAAATAATCAAATACAATATACTCAATATAATTTTGCAACCATAATGTCAAATTATTTATGCAAGTAATACATGCATGGATAAATTCCTTTCTGTATTATGAAGTAATGCATATATTTTGGTAAGGATGCAGTAGCCATGGATCTGCGCGTTAGACCATTAAACCATTAATTATATATATATATATATATATATATATATATATATATATATATATATATATATATATATATATATATATATATATATATTTTTTTTTTTTATCTCTCTGTTTTACTGCTTTGATTTGCATATGGAGGATGCACAACTTTTCATTTATTTCTTCTATTGTGTTTTTAAAGTAAAAAAAATAAAAATAAAAATTATTTTACAAGCTTATTAAAAATCTATGAGCAAATGGAAGACGGAAAAATAGATTAGGATTTTTTTTTTCGTTTCGTCAATTAATTGATATTCCTGAAATCAACCAATTAGTCATCCTACTTTATGATTCTTGTGATCGCAAGAAGCATGGAGGATAGCATACTTATTCTAGAAAAAATAAAAAACTTGAAAATAAAACCCTACCTACACTATGCTAATTAGAAATGAGAGATTAGTTACGTATAATCAAACAACCAATGTAGCCATGCACGCAACAGTAATAAAAATATGTTATCTTTCAATTTCTCAATTGACAGTCAGGAATATGTATGGGAGTGCGAAATTAGCTGCTAAAGTTCTAAATTAACAAAATAAAAAGGAAAACTAAGTGGAACTGACCTAATACTTGCTTGAAACCATCGTTCGATCATGCTTTTGTAGGCGTAATTTGTCTTACTTAGATCATGCTGCAACTCCTCACTGTCCTCCTCGACCTCTTGCGTGCCTAATGGTTCTTCATTAAATATACAAGGTTCTTTGTATGTTGATTCTTTGTTCGCCTCAGGAGGAGCGAATAATCTTTCAGCTGTTGTCAAGATCTCCTCTTCCAGAGAAGAGGAGACCTTGACTTTTTCTAGGATCTGAGTGAGCTGTTCCAAGCTTAAATTCATTGTTAAATCATGTTAAAAAAATGATTCTTACAACACCCAAATCAAAATGAAAAACTTAAAAAACACTCTTGCTAAAACATAAAAAAAATTACTCTTCACAGTTGCGGAAATTAAATGCTCTTGATAGTTGGTAGGGACAGTGAGGAATCTACACTGAAGCAACTATATGACCCTTAGAACCAACACATGTAGATCACACTTGCAAAAATTGAAACTAAGCTTGCGGAAATTGAAACTAGTTTTACCTAGTTGGTAGGGAGAACTTGAGGAGTCTCCTCTCACGAGATTCTATGACCCCTTACCAATACGTCTAGATCACAATTGCATGAATTAAATAGTCTTGCATAAATTGAAATTTGCAGAAATTGAAACTACTTTTACCTAGTTGGTAGGGAGAACATGAGGAGTCTCCTCTCATGAGCCTCTATGACCCCTTACCAACACGTCTAGATCACACTTGCATGAATTAAACACTCTTGCATAAATTGAAATTTGCAGAAATTGAAACTACTTTTACCTAGTTGGTAGGGAGAACATGAGGAGTCTCCTCTCACGAGCTTCTATGACCCCTTACAAACATGTCTAGATCATATTTGCATGAATTGAAATGAAAAATAAAATAATACCTCAATCCATCATGCGTCCCTGGCAACGATGCCAAAATGTTGGGCTCTAAAGATGTCCTAAAATATAACCTCTATGCATCATCCGAAGGTAGGCGATGACACAAGCGTTTGACTTGTCACTTATGTAGGTTGTTACATTCTGTTTTTGTTGGTTGTGGAGCCTGATTATCTTCCTGATTTATAGGTCTTTTACTTTCAGCCATGTTTATACCCCATTAAGTATTCACACCCCAGAAGTATGTACACTCTTCCATGCGGGGGAGTGCAGAGGGGGGGTACCCCCTCTGCGGGGTCCCGGGGGCCTATCCCCCCAGCTGGGGGGTCTGGGGGAAAGCGGGCCCCCAACGGGGGTTCGGGGGTAGTGTCCCCCAATGGGGGTTTAGGGGCGAAGCCCCCGAAGCAAAAATTGCCGTATAAAAGTATATTGTAATTTCATTGTAAATTTGGACCGTTCATTATAAGGTTGTAGATCTAACGGTAAAGATTATGTTAGGGTTTTTTTGCCCTAGAAGGCAACCCTCTTTTATGAGGGAAATGTATTGCGGCTATGGTTGATGGTGAATATTGTATTCTGAGAGAGGAGACTGTGAGAGAAAGAAGAGGAAGTTACAACGGGTTTTACTGTAGGTTTTATCCCTTCATTTGCTGGATAATAATAAAGGAAGGACCTGGCAATTTCTCTGGTGGACGTAGCCCACACTGGGTGAACCACGTAAATTTGTGTCTCTCTTTTATTGTGTGTCTTCTGTGTTTTTTTTCTACATTTGTTTTATTTTATTGCTCTGCGGTCCTGTTTTTCTAACAACTGGTATCAGAGCATAAGGTAACTCGCAGGCAAAGAGGGTTCCTGGTTCGAGTGGGAGCAATCTCGGAAGATGGAAAGTTTAGGGTCGACAAATTTAACGGCCAAAACCACTAGTTATGGAAGATGTAGATGGAAGACTATTTATATCATAAGGATCTATTCCTACCATTGAGCGGAGTAGCAAAGAAGCCGGCGGCCATGAAGGACGAAGAATGGGAGATTATTGACAGAAAGGCTCTAGGAACAATACGACTGAGCCTGACAGCATCGGTGGCTTTCAATATTTCGAAAGAAAAGACAACGAAGGGTTTGCTGGACACATTGGCCAAATTGTATGAAAAACCCTCGACGTCGAATAAGGTATTTCTAATGAAGAGATTATTTAATATAAAGATGTCAGAAGGTGGGTCTGTTGCAGATCATTTAAATGAATTTAATACTATTACTAATCAACTAAGTTATGTAAAAGTGGACTTTGATGATGAGGTTAGGGCTCTTCTAATCTTGTGCTCATTACCAAAAAGCTGGAATGGCTTGGTCATGGCTGTAAGTAACTCTGTCTCTGGTTCAAATACTTTAAAATTTGATGATGTTGTTGGTGTTA
>ML781237.1:211570-222873 GCA_009831015.1 Picea engelmannii
GAGCCTGATTATCTTCCTGATTTATAGGTCTTTTACTTTCAGCCGTGTTTATACCCCATGAAGTATTTACACCCCAGAAGTATGTACACTCTTCCACGTGGGGGAGTGCAGAGGGGGGGTACCCCCTCTGCGGGGTTTGGGGGCGAAGCCCCCGAAGCAAAAATTGCCTTATAAAAGTATATTGTAATTTCATTGTAAGTCTGGACTGTTTATTATAAGGTCGCAGATATAATGGTAGAGATTATGTTAGGGTTTTTTTTCCCTAGAAGGCAATCCTCTTTTATGAGGGAAATGTATTGCGGCTATGGTTGATGGTGAATATTGTATTATGAGAGAGGAGACTGTGAGAGAAAGAAGAGGAAGTTACATCAGGTTTTGCTGTAGGTTGTATCCCTTCATTTGCTGGATAATAATAAAGGAAGGACCTGGCAATTTATCTGGTGGACGTAGCCCACACTGGGTGAACCACGTAAATCTGTGTCTCTCTTGTATTGTGTGTCTTCTCTGTTTTGTTTCTACATTTGTTTTATTTTATTGCTCCGCAGTCCTGTTTTTCTAACAGTTTTCAATACCCGTCCTCCAGAGATGCAACCCTTGCAAAGGGACAACAATTGTAACAAAAGGAATGACAATTGTTTCGTTCAAATGAATAGCACAACCTACAAAAGGAACAACAATCGAAACAAGGGAACGACAATCGTTATATTGGGTTGAACTAATGTTGTATTAATTGAGTTGTAGTACTTGTCCAACTATCTAATTTGTCAATACGAGGTTCGTAAACTTACGAAGCACATGAAAAGTATATGCAAGATTGAGGCGGGACTAATCCAATCTAATGTTTAGCTACAAATGAAATTGAATCATTAATCTAATGCAGGAAATTGAAACACACGACTTGGAATTGAAATTAATCTAGGAATGGGAAATTGCGCAAATGAAATTAATCTAGGAATGAGAAATTGTGTAAATGAAATTAATCTAGGAATGGGAAATTGCGTAAATGGAATTAATCTAGAAATGGAGAACTACATGAAGGAAAATCAAATATAAGATATTCCAACCAAATCTCCATGAAGGATAAGATATTCCAACCAAATCTCCATGATTTTCTCCTTGGAATGGGATTGAATTATCTCCTCAAATCTTGAAATGGTGGAGGAAGTATTGGAGAAGTCCTTTTGAATTAATCCTTCACATATTCCTGCACATTACAAAACTCACACATTTTTGAGATATATATGAAAACACTTCGATTTTTTAACATTTAATCACAAATTCCCTTTTTATACTAAAATGAATAAAGTGGAAAATAATAAGGTGAAACGCAAGTATATTTATGAAATGATATCGTGAAAGGTTAATGGGGCGATGGAATGTGAATAATAATGAAGGGAAAGGTGGATGAAAATAGGACATTTCTGAGCCCCAACACTCTTTTACCTAGCTTGCAAACTTAAACCCCATCCTCCTTCATCAAACTCATCTAGAAAACAACATTTTTGTTGCCATTCGTGGCTCACCCGTGTGCAAACCGTGAATGTCCATGGCTTGCTAGTTTGCAACCCGCGAATGGCCTTAAAAAATATGAAAAAATAAAATATTCCACATTTTCGGGTGGAGTTTTCGGTTGGGATTGTTCCCAAACTTCCCTTGGCCCGTACAAAATGGAATAAAACCACCTCAACCCCTTGAGGATGG
Source organism: Picea engelmannii (assembly GCA_009831015.1). Lineage (NCBI taxonomy): Eukaryota > Viridiplantae > Streptophyta > Pinopsida > Pinales > Pinaceae > Picea > Picea engelmannii. The sequence continues at coordinate 213,272 of ML781237.1, forward strand.
TATAAAGGAACCTTTGAGGGCATGGATGAGGAGGAAAACCTAGGTGCAAGATTATGCTGATAGATTTGCAAGCTTCCCTACTTTCCTTGATACTTTGAGTAACATCCCCTTGATCTAGAACTTGTTTTCCAACATTCCTTCCTCTCCCATATGTGGCTGTAGGATGTGTTCCTATCCCTTCCGAGTCATCTCAGGAAGAGACATTATGCTGAGTTGATACTTGAAGGAATTATGGAGGAACCTGGGCAGTTGGATTCGAGGTAGTTTCGACGGTTAGAGTCAGGTTGTAACTACACACTTTCATCGTTTTCAATAAAAGAGTCATCTTTCCCTTCATACATGTGTAAATTGATTCAATCTGTTGATATATGTTAGTTTTCTTCATATACTTGATTTTTTTCACATTATATGTATGCTTTGAATTCATAACTACCTTGTTGTAGCATAAACTTAGTATTATTTTGGAGGTTGATACTAGTGGAGATTAGGATAAAAATAAATGGTGGAAAGTGAGGATCAACATCATACGTAGGATACAAGGTGTGAAGTTTCTCCTTCTCTCCTTCTCTCCTCAAAGTAGTTATTTTCTTGTAGAATTGTTGCGTGTGAGGGTAGGTTTTGTCTTTTACATGTGGTCTTTCTCTACTGTGACATGACCCAAGGTGATCCAGGGGGATCCAAGAATTCTCACATAGGTCCAGGAGAATCCGAAATGTCCGCAGAGGTCTAGAATGGTTCAATAATGCTCAAAATTCAACCATCCCAAATTATCTCAAAAATTACATCAATGCATAGATATCGTCGTTAGCTTTCCAATGACATAAACAACAATTCAAACAGAGTTTGCATGCAAAATATATGGCTAGTGAAAGTTCGAGCCAATCCAGATCAAAGGTCAAAGTTAGCAAAGGAAAAAGGGTGACACGTGTCACCACTGCAAGGGTGACACGTGGCACAATATCATATAGGTGACGTGGCACATAGGTTGGAAACTGACTGGGAAATTTTTACAAACCAAGTGGATGAGTCATGTGTTGACAAGTGGCAAAGATAAGCCAATGAGAGGCTTTCATGTGGCATCCTCCCATTGGAATTTATGGCCATAGTTATGTGAAAATTTTGGGAGTCGACAGGGGTCGAATTCATGACCTCCCTGTGAGTGTTTCATGGAAACTTGCATAGAAGATCTAGCTAAAGAAAGTACAAACAAAGCTTATCAAGAAAAGAGAGAGATTCAATATGGAAGAATGAGAAAATATATTCACACTACTCCAATGAGCTGATGATTGATACATAGATCATGATCAATATGATACAATGAATGAGTGGAATACACTCATATATAGGGAAAACCATTCCATAATTAAGAAAAGAAATCAAGCAATTAGCTTTCCTTAGGAATGCATGCATGCATAATAGTGATGGTAAAAATAGAAAGTCTAAAACATAACTAGTCAGTTAACTCCCATTGAACTAGTATCAAAAGAAGAAAATGGTAGCTGCTAGGCAACTATGTTCTTCACTGCAAGATGATCCAACAAAGTTTGAAACTTCGGCTCACTGAAAGTCTTCGTTAAGATGTAGAAATATTTATGGATCTGATGAAGTCCTTTGGCAACTTGTCGGGCCTTGCACCTCTAAATATTCCTTTCTGGTGGACGTGGAACCAAATTCCAAGTTTCGTTCTGTAGGAGTGAGTCATACTCCTTCTGCATGGTTGGTTGACATAATGGATTTCTCACAACCTTATTGTAGTTCTGTGGATCAGTAGATTGAACCATATAGCAATGCATGGGCATCACAAGTTTTGAAGTTGAAAGTACACGAGAAGGCTCCTCATGCTGAGATCGAGTCATTCTTGAATCCTATGGATTCCCTACAAGGTTGCCTACTGCCTGAAGTGTGGTCTGTGCCTTCTTGGGCTTTTGCTGAAGCTTCGACGCTAGCTTCTTATTTGGATGTACTACCTGCTCATCTGCATGTACATAATTTGAGTGTATGGAATCATCTCTGATGTCTGAAACCGATGGAAGCACAAGAGTATATGCATGTTGCACTGGAGGTGCAAGCAAAGTACTCTCCTTATGTGTAAGTAGAATAAAGGAGTCATCGTTAGAAAACTTAATGAATTTATACAACCTTGACTTGTGATCCACTTCACCAATTACAATGATGGAATTGTCATGCATGTCAATTACTAAAACTGAATTTGATGTAAATTCAACCTTTTTACCTTTTTGAGCGATCTGATAAACTGAGAGAAGATTCATAGAAAGATTTGGAACATGTAGAACATTATCAAAACTGCCATTGTGGAGTTCCACTCTCCCTTCTCCAGCTACTGCTACTAGAGTATCATCCCCCATGAGAATAGGGGGTCTTGACATTGGACTCAAAGAAGATAAAACTTCCTCTTTCACTGCTGTTAGCACTTGGTAAATTTCCTAGAGGTGTAAACAGAAGAAATCTACAAAGGTAACTTTATCTAACCACTTTTAAAGCTAGCATCTAGCCCTTCCAGCTTTAGAGAGGGATCTCTCTGTAAGATTTAGCTATGTTTCCAATTTTAGATATTAGGCTACGTAAAGAAATAGGTCATTTTTGTGGTAAAGGTGTTTTATGAATTGGTTGAAACAGTCTGCACATCCATTGGGCTATGGGGTATGCGTTTGAATAAAATATGAAATACAACCAGAAACGTGAAGAAAGACTTCCACAGGGCGAGATAATATACTCACTGGATCTTTTTGTAGCTTAAATGATGGACAGAAGAAAAGATGAGAAAGATAAATTCAACTAAGAAGCAATTAATAATTCCTTAATTGAAAACACCAGAAGATAAACACTAAAATCTTTCGAGTCAGAAACATGGTATCTAAGATAAATCCTGCAACATTCGTTACTCTTAAAGATTAGTTTCAGAAAGACAATATGATCACAAATCAAGAATAACATTCAACTTAGAGAATAAACATCACCAGTGAATACACGCAAGAATACTGTAAAAGTGCCTCCTTTTCATTAATGGTAGATCTCTTTAAAAATGTTACAGTCTGATAGCGTCAGGGTGTGAAGATCAACAATCCTCAATACTTCGAAAGGTGAAGTATTTATAACTCAAATTACAAACGTTCCTGTCATAACTGATCAGGACGTGCTAATTCTATTTTTATCCTAACTGAGTTAACTAATCAAACTGCTTGATGACTTGGTGCAACTGCACGTGGATTTTTGGGTAGACCGTTGATGAAGCCTTCGCATGACCTCATTTGACTGGACATGTGACTGGACCTAGACAACACATCTGCTAATAGAGAAGATCACAAATTTCCTCCCATCTGAGATGACTAGGCAAAGTGACTTTGAGCAGTCTTCGATACACTTCATCCATTTCCGTATATTTGGCGAATGTGGGCTTAGTGAGGAATATGTATCGAATCTCATGTTGGATACTGATGTCCAACTAAAGGGCATCCAGGAATGCTTTGCCGGTGATGCTCCCTTGTATGCCTGCAAACTTTGAACTATCCTTGGACACCTCAGCCAATCTCTTCTTGTAATCTGGAAGTGTCATCAGTTTATCATTAATAACCTTCAGACCAGGTAGACCTTTCTTTTGGATAGCCTCAATCTTATTGAAGAACCTTTGTACCCCCTAGTCCATGATCTGAACCTTTTCTTCCAATTGTAGCATTAATCCTCTCTTGGTCAAAACCCTTTTGACCTCAAGGATGGTCTCTGTTTTGTCTTCAATCTTCAACTCTTCTAGCTCTTCTCTGGTCTTAGAATTGAGGAACTTGATGATATCATTTGCCTGTGTTGGCCTCTCCCCCAATTCTACTATGATCTTATCAATAGCCTGTTTACTCCTCTGGACCAACTTGTTCTTCTCAAACATGATTTGGATCATGGGCCAGATCTCATTTATGGACTTTGTGATGTCTGTCCATACATTCTCTTTGACCTCAGCCAGAGTCTTCCCTGCCACTGTTTGCTTTTGGAGCTGCTGTAACTCCCTCTTGAGCTGCTAAGTTACTTGCTTTTCTTTGGAGAGACTGGTCTGGAAGGAAGTTTTGAGTTCCTGGAGGTTCTCAACTTCCTTTTTAAGCCTACTGATCTCTGTCTCTTGCAGGTTCATCTTTTCCATGGATTTGGCGAGGTCGACTGTCCCTTCTTGTGGTGTCACTGGTGTTGCGGATGGGATTGCTGTTACTGCTGTTGTGCTTTCTCCTGAAATCGGAATGGCACTCACTGGAATGAATTCCATTGGCTTCATCTGTTCCTTCTCTTTTAATAATCTCTCCATCTCTGCTTCCATTTCTTTGAGCTGTGCATTCTGCTCCATAAGCAGTTTGAGCATTTCGTCCTTCTCGCCTTCTTTCTCCGCTATCTCCTTCACCTGTGAGTCCTCTGTCGGCGGGAGCTTCAGTTGTTTCCTCAAGGAGGCGATGTCTACATTCTTTTTCTTTATCATCTCCTCTTCAGCTTTGACGTTCGAAGGATCATAGCCGATCTTGAGGACCATCTCCTCCAAAGTCTTGATTCTATTGTCCTTTGCAAAGGACGATATTTTCTCCAGCTTGAGCTGTGTCTGAGAATTTTTCAGTGATACCTCTAATTTTGTTGCAGAAGCGGAAGCATGTGCCAATGTATGGAATACCATCTCCCCAGTATGTTTGTGCAGATCCATCTGATCTGCTGGGTGCACGTCCTTCGTCTGGAATTTGAAGGTGGCCCTCTTGTAGTCTGTGATTACTTTGGGGTCTGGTACCTGTGCCTGAAGGAAGGCCATGTGCATCCTGCCCTTTTCTGTGTCAAATGCCGACAACAGTCTATGCTGCGCAGTCGACGTCTGCTTCCAAAATTGAGCATAAGTACTACTTGTAAGGGTCTGATTCTTTTTCTTAATCAACTCGTACTTCTCGAAAATGCTCAACTTGGGCCCAGTCTTGCCCGGCTGAGTGTCCAGTGGGGAGTCTGAGGATTTCCTTGGCACTACTGGGGTGATTTCCTTATGTAGGCTTGAGTTGAAAGGTGGGATGATAGACTTGACCACTGTGGTAGGCAGGGTTTCTTTCTCCTCCGTATGGCCAGGAACTGAAATTGTCTTGGGCCTCTTGGTGTGCAACTGGAACTCTTCGGACGACACCTCCGTGACAGGCGGAGATGATTCTTGTCGAGGCCTTTTTTCCTTAGGGACCTATGGCGTGGTCGTTGGTGGCACGGTGGTCGGGGGAACCTGCTGTTCCACTTTGACCAAAGTATCAGGCACCCACACAGTCTGATTGGCGAATTTCTCAATTTCGGGCTTAGCTTCATGAACGTACGAGATGTTTTTGTTCTTCACCCACATTTCTGAAATGATCCCGCAAGGATCATAATACCATGGGAATCTTAAGAAAAACTTCATCCCTCTCAACATCCTGTCATCTTCTTCCCTGGCACCCTGACTGTTGCAGATGAAGGAGCCAATCTGCCCCTTGATTCGAAGTTGCTGCTTTTTCTTCAAAGATACGAAATGGATGTCATCTGAATTCATGATTTGCCTTATGTACTCTAAAGAAAAGATTCTTACTGGCACATATTTGGGCAGCTTGTAGGGTGCCAACTCGCACCCGAATACTCTGATCTCGGTGTGGTTTTGATACAGGTACCAATCCCCGGTCTTTGTATTGTCTGAGAGATGCAGAATTCTCTGGACTTCGTCGTTGATGCGAGGCTCGGGCCTGCCACTCAACATGCTTACCACAGGGTGGTAGAACAGATCGATGAATGCCTTGAAGCTATATTCTGTGGAGTTATGCTTCAGCAAAGAGGTCCATGCTGTGACTGGCTGAGGCCTTCCACCTGCGTCCATTTTCTACATGGAAAAACTAAACTTATTTGCTTGATAGAAAACGAACATGTAGGCCAGTATATACGAGTATCTGAACATGCCTTCTGTGCCAAAATTCACGAATTGTTCGTGAATATTGTCTGCCAATAAGGTGCTGAAATCAAATTGTGTGGTGGGCTTTTCATCATTGGAGAAAATGGATAGAAAACCCAGAATGGGCTCATCTACCCACTGGTCGGAATAGTACCCTAACCGAGCACAAAGGGAGGAAATGACCTGGTTTCCCTTGGTGGAGAACATGGATGAAGGGTAAGGTGGATTTGTGGAAGGGAATTGAGCGGAGGTGGGAAGGAAAAGCTCAAAAATTTGAGCTCTCTGGTGAAAATTCATCTTTTGATACAACTCTGTGAAGATTTCAAGGTTGAAAGGAGACGCAGAGTCTGAACGGGGAATTTGCATCATCTGGTCTATGTCTTCGGGCGTGATGAGGAACAGGGTGTCTCCGGATGAGGATATGACTGCTCTCTATTCGGGAATATAGTGAGCTTGGCATTTGAGCGTGAACTCGAGAAAATGGTGGATCTGGGGAAAAAGATAAAGGGGTAAATTGGACTCCCAGAGTCCAATTTCATCACTTTGGTCCAGGAAAACTTCCCTGAGCCATGAGTGGAGGTCGGAAAAATCGAAATCGCATTGGGTATCTGCGATCAATCTGTCTTTGTCGGCCAGTGGGATTTTGCCCAGGTTGATAGGAGGTGGGAGAAAAGGATTCTCCTCTCCTTCTACTTGTCTTGGTTTTGGCGCCATCTCTGCAACAATACCTGCAATAAACACAAAGTTAGTGGGGTCGACTGACTGTGAATGAGGGTGACAGAGCGTAAGCAGAGGAGTAAGCTATGAGTTTCTCTGGTGAGACGGATGAACAACGAAAGTATGTGAAAACGATAATCTTATTTAAAAAATGGGTCGGTTGGGCACGAGAGATAGGTCAGCTAGGTAACGGATAGGTTATCCAGTAATAAATGGACAACGGGCCACTTGGGGGTGATATGGCAGGTGATGGTGGTTGAAAAATATGAACGGGTGATGTGGTGGCTAGGGATTGGAGGCAAAAGTTGCGATAAGGGGCTGATCATGAGTGAAAAGGGGTAGGGGACTGACAAAAGTTATGGGATGGGACATAACTCGGGAACAAGTAGGACAAATGGAACCTAGTGGAAGACGGCGTCCACAAGTGTCCGGGGATGTCAGATAGTAGATGGTGATGGGACTTCGGGACCAATAGATTTATGCCACCTCATACGGGGACCCGCTAGCGGGAGATTACAATTCCGAACCCCCCCCCTCGGTTAAAAACAGATCATCTGGGGGGGTCCGAAATCCATTGTGGGCCATTGATCTGCCTGCCTGTTTATGAGCCATGGATTCAAACACACTCTTTATCACTCATTCCAGACCCCCCCCCTCCATTAAAGGAAGAATGGATGGGGGGGTCCGTAATCCAATCTGGGCCGTTGATTTAAGCACCCGTCCCTGGGCCGTCCAGATGTGCGCAAATCTTATTACCGATTCCGGACCCCCCCCGGTTAAAAGCAGAACGGTCGGGGGGGGTCCGGAATGCTCTGTGCGTCATAGATCTGAGCGCCATGATCTGGACCGTCAAGATGTGCAGGGAGTATAAATGGGGAGTGAAAAAGCACATGTGTTGGGAAAAACTTAGGATAACTGCATTTTATCGGTTTTTCTCTAGCTTTCAAATAGACACCACCAAGGGGCTTCGACCAAACTATCTTTTAAGTATTTGGAACATGGTGCAATCTTGACATCAAGTTGGTTTTATTGGAATGGAACAATACATCAACTAACCTATGTTCTAACCTAGTTACCTATGACAATTAACCCAGATTAAACTGTTGGGTTAAGAAATTACTCTACCCTAGGGCTATCTGACCAGGATTAGACAGTCTAGTCAGATTTATTCACTAATCTTACCTAGACACTTTGGCTAAGATTAAACTATTTAGACAAATCATTCACTACCCTATCAACATCAAATTTAAAAAGAACTTGGCCATGCTTGAAAGGTATGGCCAAGTTACTATTATTGCATGGGGCTTTTATTTCAATTCTTTTATGCCCTCTTTTCTTTTTCTTTTCTTTCTTTTTTCTTTTTCTTTTCTTTTCTTTTTTCTTTTCTTTTCTTTCTTTTTTCTTTTTTCTTTTCTTTTCTTTTTCTTTTTTTCTTTTTCAAATTATTTGCATAATGAAAAATCATTTGTCAACGAAAACACTAGAGACAAATAATATCCCAGTCACCAGTTGATTCCTATAACTTATAGGGTGATAACAACGGCTCCACCTGGGGATGGTACTTGCCCTGTGAAGTGCCAAGAATCTTGGTTCCTGTCATTCTGAACATTTCTGCCTAGTAGCCTTCATTGGTTTTATTCTCAAAAATGGAAAAACAATGATCAGCAGCTTAGGGCCTTCTCTTCGGGCTTCAACCAACTGACGAATGTTCTTCACTCAGAAGATGCAAGTGAAAAATGAAAATTAAAATGGTATATACAATGGAGAATGAGAACTTGAATCTTGTACTGAGGTGGTACATAATGTTTTAGCATTCTGCCATTCACAGGTGCTCCTGGCAGATTTGACCCATCGACATTGTTTAGCAAGAAAGCATTGTTTCCCCTGAAAGCTTGGATCATGTATGGTCCGGCCCACAGATTGTCAAATTTTCCATGCTTTCCCTTGTCTTCATTTTTGGCATCCCATCTCAACACCAAATCACCTAGCTCAAAGTCATCCTCCTTGGTTCATTTGTAGGAGATTTTCTTGATGTTTTCTTGGATTACCTGAGTCTTATTGAAAACGTCCTCCCTAGATTGCTGCAAATGGATCATCTGGTTGATCCTTCTCTGTGAGTCATTTAGCTCAGCTTGTACCTCTTGAAGCAACTTCATGACAGGGACTCCTAGAGAAGTGGGGTAAACTGCCTATGTACCATAAACCAGCTGGTATGGTGACATACCAATTGACCTTTTGGTGGTCATCCTGTCAGCCCATAAAGCAAACACCAACTTGTTGTGCCATGATTTCTTGTTTTCCTGCAATGTTTTCTTGATGATATTTACCAAAGTTTTGTTTGAAGATTCCGCCAACCCATTCCCCTGAGGATAATAGGCTGTGGAATGCCCCAAGCCAATGTGATACTGGTTGCAAAAATCTATGAGTTTCTTCGACCGAAAGACAGCTGGATTGTCAGTTATAATCTTTCTAGGACATCCAAAGCGAGACAAAATATTATTTTCAAGAAATTTGATAATAACAGAGTCAGTGGCTTGCCTGGTCGGTATTGCTTCGATCCATTTGGTAAAATAATCGGTGGCAGTGAGAATCCACCGGTGCTGGCCTGAAGATGGGGGGTGTATTTCTCCAATGAAGTCGAGCCCCCATTGCTGGAAATGGGCCTCAACTGAGATCGGTTTCAAAGGTAGAGGAAGGAGTTTCCTTTTACCTTCAAACAGTTGACATTGGTGACATGCTGTTACCTTTTGATGCACATGGACGAACAGGGTGGGCCAATAAAAACCAGCTCTGAGTATTTTGTTGGCTATGAACTTCCAGTTCAAATGGCCACCACATTCTCCTGCATGAAACTCTTGCAACACTTTATCAACTTCATCTTTCAGTAAACAATTTAACAGAATGCCTGCAGGGTCTTTCCAATACAAATTGCCTTCTAGAATACAGAATTTTAAGG
>ML781237.1:224419-236511 GCA_009831015.1 Picea engelmannii
TCTCCTGAATCTACAGTATTTACACTATCAATTTCAAAATCAGAATTATTTACATTTTCCTCTTCATTTTCTAAATCTATATTTGTACATTCAAAATCGTTTTTACACTGCAGAAAATCCTCGATTTGATCGTCATTACCAAAAACTTGCCAGTTCCTGATATTGTCGGGAACGGTTGGTCTACATTTCACCTCAACAGTGTATGGGCGAGTCGGGCGGAAAGGAATCTTACAGGTGGCTGCTAAGGTGGCCAATCCATCCACTAGAATGTTTTGTCCCCTCGGCATTACCTGCAAATCAACTTCAGTAAAACATCTCAAGGCATCAAGAACAACATTCCTATAAGCTCTAAGACGTGGGTGTTTCACAACATACTCACCTTTGATTTGCTTGATTATCAATTCAGAGTCACCTCTTACCATTATCTGTTTAGCACCAACTTTTTTCAACAGTTTCAGACCGAGCATCAAGGCTTCATACTCAACAATATTGTTAGTGCATTGGAAATTTAATGTGTAAGAATGGTTTTCTGAATACCTGTTTCTATGGTTATGTAGCCAGACTCCTGCTCCAGCTCCTTCTTTGCTCACCGCTCCATCAAAATCCATGCTCCAGAAATCTGCGGGTAACTCTTCATTTATCTCGTTCTTCATCTTTGTTACTTCAATGATTTCTTGGCCTTCATCTTGACTAGATGTGTCTTCCATCAGCTGAGTATCTTTCTCTTCCGTGTCACCATCATTGTACAAGATGAACGAATCTAAATCTGAATGTGCAGAGTAAAGGGGATAGTTGTGCGGTTTTTCTTGGCTACTGACCATGTACTTCATCAATGTTTCTCTGTATAGCCTTCTTTGCTGCCCGAAAACTGGGATGGTGGCATAAGACATATCCAGTTGTAAGGTTCCTTTCAACTTAGCCCCCCAAGATTGGGATAGAAACATCCCATACTTCAGCGGGATGTCTGCAACCACCACATCCATTACCATGCTCTTCGCAGGAATTTGAACCAAGGTGATGCAGAGGTCCTTAATCAAACCGATACATCTGACTTTATTGGAGTCGAATGAGTGTAAATCCTTGTAAGGTCTGGTGACCTCCAGTCCCAGTTTCTCCATTACTGCTTTGGGCATCAGATTGTGGGAAGCCCCCAAATCCAACATAGCGTTATGCAAGATCAAGTCGTGTATGTTCAGACTGATGTAAAAAGGAGCAACCTCACCAGTATCATCTCGAACATCTACTTCAGGTCCGAAAAGAAGCTTGGGTTGATCATCAATAAGGTTCATAGTGTCTAAATGATTTGATGATCCAATGGTTAAGGCCTTCGTGCCTATGTCAGGTTCAATGGCCAGTGCTTTAATCACCTGTGAATGATAACTGTCTTTTTTCATCAACTCGGTAAGCGGGATGGGGATTTTCACTTTGGCCAATTCCCCCTCTAGGCTAAAGGGTGTAAGAACTCTGCCTTGGCTCATCAGTTCTGGTTTGTCCACCATATTCTTCTGGCCGGAAGTACTTGGTGGGTCAACGGGGGAAACCTCGGGCTGTGACAGCCTTTTCAGAATGGTAATGTTTTTCTTCACGGGAGCATCGGCTTTATTCTTCTCAGGAATATTCTGAGCAGTACCCTTCTCAGGAATCTTCTCGGCAGATGGCTCAGAGGTCTTCTTGGTTTCAACTACCTTCTTTGTTTCAGTGGTATTTTTTGGGAAATTCCCTTCAGTCTTCTTACTCCGCAGATTGTATTGTCGGTGTACCTCCAGAATGGCATTTTCGAATGCCTGCTATTCTGCATCTTTAGCTTCTTCACTTACCTTTGTTTGATTTAGCAGAAAGAGTTCTTTCTCTTCTTGGGTAAGGAAAATAGTCTCATTGTTTTAAATGCCCATGAGGTTGATGTGAGTGTCCTCCAATTCCTCAATCACCTCCCCCCCTTCATTAGCATAATTTTCTTGCAAGGGAGGTCTGATCTGCTGATCTGGACCTCTCTGTTCTCTTTGATCCCTAGGATCTCTCTGTCTGATTTGAGGAGGGTTTCTCCTGAAGTTAGGATTCTGAACCTGAGGAGCAGGTGGGTTGTCTCTTGGAGGATTTTTGTCTGACACAGTAAGTATTTCCATCATTAGTTCCACTACTCTGGTCAAAGAATCCAATTTGGAATTTGAGGTCAACGTGGAAGGTTCTTCTTTAATTGCGACTCTCCTTTCTGACCTCTTTCGTGCTCTTTTTGCCAACAAATTGGCCTCCACACTAATAACAATTTTCTGCATGTCCTCTAGGGTGGTGGAATTTCTTTCTCTTAATTGGTAAGACATGTCGGCATCAAATCCATCAGGGAATTTAATCAATGCCAGACCCCGTGGGGGTTTGATTTCAGTTGGGATTTCATTGTACAGGTTGTTAAAATGGGTGCAGTAATCTTGTACCGTCTCGCCTTGATTTCTTCTTATATTCTCGTATTCTGACAATATCTGGAGAGGGTTTTTCTTTACCTCCCATCTGTCAAGAAAACTCCTTTGGAATGCGACAAGGTCAGGGACTGAGGCGGAAAGTAAAGCCTTGAACCATTTTTTGACATCACCTGTCAAACTTTGGGCAAACAATCTCATTTGAACGTCAGCCTCATCAACTTCTTGCAAGTCAAAATAATCATTCATTTTGTCAACATGTTGTTGGGCGTTTAAAGGTCCTGTTGCATCGAACTGTGGAAGTCTTGTTTGATAGTCTTAGGGCATGGCATGTAGCGGCGCAGCCAACACCAAAGGAGCATATTGAGCTGCCATGATGGGTGGAGGAGGTGGGATGACAACCTGGATGGTCGGCGAGGTAGAAACTGAAGGCGAGGACAAGGAGGGACTGGATAGTACTGAGGGAGTGATTTGTGGTTTAGTCGTGGGAGACAGAACTTTGGGGGTTCAGGGTTGCAACACAGTTGGGTCAAAGATGATTCTAGTCACAAAACTATCAGACCGTGTCCTTACCAGGTTTCGCTGTGGAAAGGTATCGAGGTCAAGGTTTAGAGAGGCAGCCGGCTTCCCTGAAAAGGAAGGAGACTTATGAAGGGGAATATGACTCACTGAACCTGCAACTAAGGTCTTTGGCCTGAGCAAATGTTCGGGGTTATCTATCACTATCGCGGGTTCTAGATCTGGATGAGATCGAGTGTGAACTTTCTTGGGAGCCATAACTCTTTTTGGTTTATATATATATAATTTTGTGAGTCTGAAAATAATATGTACAACGTTTGATCAACCTCTGAACATTACTTTCTTCTCAAATTTAAACATTCTTTTTAGGGGAAAGAAAACGTGAAATTATTAATTTTTAGTTCTTCCCCAGTGGAGTCGCCATTATGTTAGCACTTGGTAAATTTCCTAGAGGTTGAAACAGAAGAAATCTACAAAGGTAACTTTATCCAACCACTTTTAAAGCTGGTATCTATCCCTTCCAGCTTCAGAGAGGGATCTCTCTATAAGATTTAGCTATGTTTCCAATTTTAGATATTAGGCTAGGTAAAGAAATAGGTTGTTTTTGTGGTAAAGGTGTTTTATGAATTGGTTGAAATAGTCTGCACATCCATTGGGCTATGGGGTTTGCGTTTAAATAAAATATGAAATACAACCAGAAACGTGAAGAAAGACTTCCACAGGGCGAGATAATATACTCACTGGATCTTTTTGTAGCTTAAATGATGGACAGAAGAAAATATGAGAAAGATAAATTCAACTAAGAAGCAGTTAAGAATTCCTTAATTTAAAACACCAGAAGATAAACACTAAAATCTTTCGAGTCAGAAACAGGGTATCTAAGATAAATCCTGCAACATTCGTTACTCTTAAAGATTAGTTTCAGAAAGAAAATATGATCACAAAGCAAGAATAACATTCAACTTAGAGAATAAACATCACCAGTGAATACACGCAAGAATCCTGTAAAAGTGCCTCCTTTTCATTAATGGTAGATGTCTTTAAAAATGTTACAGTCTGATAGCATCAGGGCGTGAAGATCAACAACCCTCAATACTTCGAAAGGTGAAGTATTTATAACTCAAATTACAAACGTTCCTGTCATAACTGATCAGGGAGTGTTAATTCTATTTTTATCCTAACTGAGTTAACTAATCAAACTGCTTGATGACTTGGTGCAACTGCACGTGGATTTTTGGGTAGACCGTTGATGAAGCCTTCGCATGACCTCATCTAACTGGACAGGTGACTAGACCTAGACAACACATCTGCTAATCGAGCAGATCGCAAAGTTCCTCCCATCTGAGATGACTAGGCACAGTGACTTTGAGTAGTCTTCGATACACTTCATCCATTTCCGTATATTTGGCGAATGTGGGCTTAGTGAGGAATATGTATCGAATCTCATGTTGGATACTGATGTCCAACTGAAGGGCATCCAGGAATGCTTTGCCGGTGATGCTCCCTTGTATGCCTGCAAACTTTGAACTGTCCTTGGACACCTCAGCCAATCTCTTCTTGTAATCTGGAAGTGTGATCAGTTTATCATTAATAACCTTCAGACCAGGTAGACCTTTCTTTTGGAGAGCCTCAATCTTATTGAAGAACCTTTGTACCCCCTGGTCCATGATCTAAACCTTTTCTTCCAATTGTAGCATTAATCCTCTCTTGGTCAAAACCCTTTTGACCTCGAGGATGGTCTCTGTTCTGTCTTCGATCTTCAACTCTTCTAGCTCTTCTCTGGTCTTAGAATTGAGGAACTTGATGATATCATTTGCCTATGTTGGCCTCTCCCCCAATTCTATTCTGATCTTCTCAATAGCCTGTTTACTCCTCTGGACCAACTCGTTTTTCTCAAACATGATTTGGATCATGGGCCAGATCTCATTTATGGACTTTGTGATGTCTGTCCATACATTCTCTTTGACCTCAGCCAAAGTCTTCCCTGCCACTGTTTGCTTTTGGAGCTGCTGTAACTCCCTCTTGAGCTGCTCAGTTACTTGCTTTTCTTTGGAGAGACTGGTCTGGAAGGAAGTTTTGAGTTCCTGGAGGTTCTCAACTTCTTTTTTAAGCCTGTTGATCTCTGTCTCTTGCAGGTTCATCTTTTCCATGGATTTGGCGAGGTCGGCTATCCCTTCTTGTGGTGTCACTGGTGTTGCGGATGGGATTGCTATTACTGCTGTTGTGCTTGCTCCTGAAATCAGAATGGCACTCAATGGAATGACTTCCATTGGCTTCATCTATTTCTTCTCTTTTAATAATCTCTCCATCTCTACTTCCATTTCTTTGAGCTGTGCATTCTGCTCCATAAGCAGTTTGAGCATTTCGTCCTTCTCACCTTCTTTCTCCACTATCTCCTTCGCTTGTGAGTCCTCTGTCGGCGAGAGCTTCAACTATTTCCTCAAGGAGGTGATGTTTGCATTCTTTTTCTTTATCATCTCCTCTGCAGCTTTGACGTTCGAAGGATAATAGCCAATCTTGAGGACCAGCTCCTCCAAAGTCTTGATTCTATTGTCCTTTGCAAAGGACGATATTTTATCTAGCTTGAGCTGTGTCTGAGCATTGTTCAGTGATACTTGTAATTTTGCCGCAGAAGCGGAAGCATGTGCCAATGTATGGAATACCATCTCCCCAGTCTGTTTGTGCAGATCCATCTGATCTGCTGGGTGCACGTCCTTCGTCTGGAATTCGAAGGTGGCCCTCTTGTAGTCTGTGATTACTTTGGGGTCTGGTACCTACGCCTGGAGGAAGGCCATGTGCATCCTGCCCTTTTTTGTGTCAAATTCCGACAACAGTCTATGCTGCGCAGTCGACGTCTGCTTCCGAAATTGAGCATAAGTACTGCTTGTAAGGGTCTGATTCTTTTTCTTAATCATCTCATACTTCTCGAAAATACTCAACTTGGGCCCAGTCTTGCCCGACTGAGTGTCCAGTGGGGAGTCTGAGGATTTCCTTGGCACTGCTGGGGTGATGTCCTTATGTAGGCTTGAGATGAAAGGTGGGATGACAGACTTGACCACTGTGGTAGGCGTGGTTTCTTTCTCTTCCGTATGGCCAGGAACTGAAATTTTCTTGGGCCTCTTGGTGTGCAACCGGAACTCTTCGGACGACACCTCCGTGACAGGTGAAGATGATTCTTGTTGAGGCCTTTTTTCCTTAGGGACCTGTGGCATGGTTGTTGGTGGCACGGTGGTCGGGGGAACCTGTTGTTCCACCTCGACCAAAGTATAAGGCACCCACACAGTATGATTAGCGAATTTCTCAATTTCGGGCTTAGCTTCATGAACGTATGGGATGTTTTTGTTCTTCACCCGCATTTCTGAGATGATCCCGCAAGGATCATAATACCATGGGAATATTAAGAAAAACTTCATCTCTCTCAACATCCTATCAGCTTCTTCCCCGATGCCCCGACTGTTGCAGATGAAGGAGCCAATCTGCCCCTTGATTCAAAGTTGCTGCTTTTTCTTCAAAGATACGAAATGGATGTCATCTGAATTCATGATTTGTCTTATGTACTCTAAAGAAAAGATTCTTACTGACACATATTTGGGCAGCTTGAAGGGTGCCAACTCGCACCCGAATACTCTGATCTCGGTGTGGTTTTGATACAGGTACCAATCCCCGGTCTTTGTATTGTCCAAGAGATGCAGAATTCTCTGGACTTCGTCGTTGATGCGAGGCTCGGGCCTGCCACTGAACATGATTACCATAGGGTGGTAGAACAGATCGATGAATGCCTTGAAGCTATATTCTGTGGAGTTATGCTTCAGCAAAGAGGTCCATGCTATGACTAGCTGAGGCCTTCCATCTGCGTCCATTTTCTGCATGGAAAAACTAAACTTATCTGCTTGATAGAAAACAAACATGTAGGCCAGTATATACGAGTATCTGAACATGCCTTCTGTGCCAAAATTCACGAACTGTTCGTGAATATTGTCTGCCAAGAAGGTGCTGAAATCAAACTGTGTGGTGGGCTTTTCATCATTGGAGAAAATGGATAGAAAACCCAGAATGGGCTCATCTACCCACTGGTCGGAATAATACCCTAACCGAGCAGAAAGGGAGGAAATGACCTGGTTTCCCTTGGTGGAGAACATGGACGACGGGTAAGGGGGATTTGTGGAAGGGAATTGAGCGGAGGTGGGAAGGAAAAGCTCGAATATTTGAGCTCTCTGGGGAAAAGTCATCCTTTGATACAACTCTGTGAGGATTTCAAGGTTGAAAGGAGACGTAGAGTCTGAACGGGGAATTTGCATCATCTGGTCTATGTCTTTGAGCGTGATGAGGAACATGGTGTCTCCGGATGAGGATATGACTACTCTCTGTTCGGGAATATAGTGAGCTTGGCATTTGAGCGCGAACTCGGGAAAATGGTGGATGTGGGGAAAAAGATAAAGGGGTAAATTGGACTCCCAGAGTCCAATTTCATCACTCTGGTCCAGGAAAACTTCCCTGAGCCATGAGTGGAGGTCGGAAAAATCAAAATCGCATTGGGTATCTGTGATCAATCTATCTTTGTCAACCAGTGGGATTTTGTCCAGGTTGACAGGAGGCGGGAGAAAAGGATTATCCTCTCCTTCTACTTGTCTTGGCTTTGGCGCCATCTCTACAACAGTACCTGCAATAAACACAAAGTTAGTGGGGTCGACTGACTGTGAATGAGGGTGACAGAGCGTAAGCGGAGGAGTAAGCTATGAGTTTCTCTGGTGAGACGGATGAACAACGAAAGTATGGGAAAACGGTAATCTTATTTAAAAAATGGGTCGGTTGGGCACGAGAGATAGGTTAGCTGGATAACGGATAGGTTATCCAGTAATAAATGGACAACGGGCCACTTGGGGGTGATATGGCAGGTGACGGTGGCTGAAAAATACGAACGGGTGATGTGGCGGCTAGGGATTGGAGGCAAAAGTCGCGATAAGGGGCTGATCATGAGTGAAAAGGGGTAGGGGACTGACAACAGTTATGGGATGGGACATAACTCGGGAACAAGTAGGACAAATGGAACCTAGTGGAAGATGGCGTCCACAAGTGGCGGGGGCTGTCAGATAGCAGATGGTGATGGGACTTCGGGACCAATAGATTTATGCCACCTCATATGGGGACCCGCCAACGGGAGATTACAATTTCGGACCCCCCCCTCGGTTAAAAATAGATCATCCGGGGGGGTCCGAAATCCATTGTGGGCCATTGATTTGACCGCCTGTTTCTAAGCCATGGATTCAAACGCACTCTTTATCACTCATTCCGGACCCCCCCCTCCATTAAAGGCAGAACGGACGGGGGGGTCCAGAATCCAATCTGGGCCGTTGATTTAAGCACCCGTCCCTGGGCCATCCAGATGTGCGCAAATCTTATTACCGATTCCGGACCCCCCCGGGTTAAAAGCAGAACGGTCGGGGGGGGTCCGGAATGCTCTGTGCGCCGTAGATCTGAGCGCCATGATCTGGACTATCAAGATGTGCAGGGAGCATAAATGGGGAGCAGAAAAGCACATGTGCTGGGAAAAACTTAGGATAACTGCATTTTATGGGTTTTTCTCTAACTTTCAAATAGACACCACCAAGGGGCTTCGACCAAACTATCTTTTAAGCATTTGGAACATGGTGCAATCTTGACATCAAGCTAGTTTTATTGGAATGGAACAATACAACAACTAATCTATGTTCTAACCTAGTTTCCTATGACAATTAACCTAGATTAAACTGTTGGGTTAAGAAATTACTCTACCCTAGGGCTATCTGACCAGAATTAGACAGTCTGGTCAGATTTATTCACTAATCTAACCTAGACACTTTGGCTAGGATTAAACTGTTTAGCCAAATCATTCACTACCCTATCAACATCAAATTTAAAAAGAACTTGGCCATGCTTGAAAGGTATGGCCAAGTTACTATTATTGCATGGGGCTTTTATTTCAATTCTTTTATGCCCTCTTTTTTTTTTCTTTTCTTTCTTTTTCTTTTTCTTTTCTTTCTTTTTTCTTTTTTCTTTTCTTTTCTTTTTCTTTTTCTTTTTCTTTTCTTTTTTCTTCTTTTTCCTTTTCTTTTCTTTTTTCTTTTTCTTTTTCTTTTCTTTTTTCTTTTTCAAATTATTTACAGAATGAAAAATCATTTGTCTACAAAAATACTAGAGACAGATAATATCCCAGTCACCAGTTGATTCCCATAACTTATGGGGTGATAACACAACCCTAAGGATTTTCTTGGAGTGATAACAAATTGGTGTCGTACGAGCAGTTAGATCCTTTCAATTATTGGTTGTTGAATAAACAGACAGTATACAGGCAGGTTTCAAGTTTTCAGGCTACAGGCTCAACAGGACGGAACAATTCATTGTGACTATCTTCATTGGATTGAAATACTATGTCATGATATCATTGTACACATCCCGCACTATATTTCACATGAGATTCCAAGTTGCAGGTTGTGGCTAGCTCATGAATACTTGAGATTATACATGGAAACATAAAATGTTTATTTCTATGCTATTTGACCAAGACAAAACTTTCACCAGCGTAGAAGGTGAAATTATAACTAGTTCCCTGGTGAAAAGCAGAACTTTCACCAGCTAACTAGCAGATCGTAGGTGAATTAGCTGGTGAAACCTGAGACTGGCAGCAAAGTTGTATTTTTGCCCAGATTTGACTTTTTCCCAACCAAATATTTCGAGGATGGTTTCTAAAGATGCAGAAAACCTTGGAGAGCACTCACAAAGATCAGAAGGTTTCAAGATTTGGTTCATCTAGATGCAAAATAAATATGAGATTGTATGGAGGGTGTACTGCTAATATCTGTTCCTGGTGGCATTAAATGGATGAAGATAATATTGATCAGAACATGTACCTCCCTGACAATGTTCTTTCCATGTGAAATGGGTTCCATGCCCGTCAAAAGCTCAAGAAGAACCAGGCCAAAACTATATACATCGCTCTTATCAGTCAGCTGTTGATACATGATCTGGAGCTGAACCTTCCATATCTAGTAATGAAACAAGCTTTGAGAGTCCGAAATCTGCAACCCTTGCATTGAATTTATCATCTAGTAGGATGTTTCTTACCTTTATGTCATGGTGGAATATGGGAGGATTAGCCTCATTGTGGAGATACAAACTGCCTCTCGCTAATCCCAGAGCAATGCGAAGACATAGGGAAAAATCTAGAGATACAGTCAATTCTTCTCTCTTCTTACTGGCGATACCTGGCAAGTATGCTCGACGTTGGCAAATCAACACCTGGACACTTGTATCCTACATTTGAGGGTTTGTTTGTTGGTGAAACATGAAAATCTAGGGCGGTTATATCATCGAATGCTTAGCAGCCTATGGGCTTTTGACAGCTCGTGATTAATGATATAAATGCCCAATTTTGCAAGCAGCAAATACACGTTGAGGAATGAGGCATTATAGTAGAAAGAGTTGTTTTCCTTGGCTTTCTCTAAGGTAGAAGACGTCCATGAAATTATAGCAGGGACATAAGTGGAAATACTCTAGCCATCGACGAAGATTCAGTAGACTTCAATCACAACTATACATCGCTTTCATTGCAGAGCTCCATTGGAGACAGAGTGTCTACAAGTCCCACACAAAAAACATTTCCTTCATATGGTAGAGTTGTTGTTGATAAAGAACACAGAGAGCATTTGCTTCATCCTGTAGAGTTGCTGCTGACCAAAAACATGATTGCTGCAGCACAGGGAGTCGTGAGCGACATGTTTTAGAGATATGAAAAATATGGTGTTTACTGCAAAGGAGCACACTGGAGGATAGGTTTTCTGAAAACAACTACACTATATCCAGTGTTTCGATAGTTGTGGAATGCTTCCTCAACAGGAAAACGATGACTGTACCAATTATAGGAGAAACAGATGATGATGAAGTATTCATGGTGGGGCTTTCTTCCAATATTTTTCTATTTGTTGATCAATTGAACCAGTGTTTAGTGAGGCCACGAAATAGCCCTTATGAGTCGTGCAGGATTCCCTCAAAATCTGCACCATCAAAGATCACGCTCCAGTTAGATTCCAATGAAATTCTCACATATAGTGCAGGATCTTTCAGCTACCACCCCAAAACTGTACCTTCATCTTGTTACAGGGAAGATTCCTTTCCAAAGATTAAAGGTCAAGCAACGGTTAAGAAAATGGCTGCAGGGAGTATGTAAGAGCTATCTGTGGAGAGAATGCTATGATGTCATATTTGAGATGGAATAGAATTAATGTTTCATTATTCTATGCATCAAGTTCGGGTATTGGTTATCAGATAAAACAGCCCAAAAGTTCCTCATACAGGTACGCAATTACAACTCCAGATTCATTCAAGTGGCAAGCGATGGTCAAAATCTTGGTTTTGTGATCAACATTCGAATAATTATTGGCTCAAGACTCGTTACAGGTTAGTCAAGTCACAGTTCTTCTTTAGTCTCGACCGAAATTGACTAAAGTCTTACCTATATTCTCTCTGTATTTAAGATTTTCATTACAATTGAACGCCAAGTCTTGCTAAAAAACCGTTGAGTTTGTTCTCAAATACACACTGATTAATTAGCTCGAGTCAAAAGTCCTCAATTGAACTGTCAGTTATCTCTTTGAATGTTGAGTTAATTCATGGCTAAAACCCTGATTCATGTCAATCATCTAAAATCACTCTATTTGCTGAGTCACAGTCTGTTGTTAAGTCATACCATTAAACTTGACATACACTCCTTGATTCGAGTCTTGCCTAAATATCTCATGTTGTTGATGAACTAGAAGACTATTAATAAAGTTATACTTTCGTGCCGAGTCACACTCTTTGACTCAAGATCCATTTGTTCATCAATTACACGCATAATCCCTGGGTTTGAGGGACACATCAGTAGTTAATTATGGCAAAGTCAGGATCTTCTTTGAGGGCTGAGGTTGATGGTGTTTGATACTTGGAGGTGCATCTATAGGTAGCAGAGCATTTCAAATAGGCAGGGGTATTCACCTATCGTGAGAAACTTACCATCTTTCATCAATAGGTAGAAGAATCTTTTGCAACTGTATATGATGGAAGGTCTGCCAAAATAGGGAAGGAAGAATTCATCATTTATGAAGCATCTATAGCAGAGTTTACAGGTCTACCAAGAACTAGAGAGTG
>ML781237.1:236561-251984 GCA_009831015.1 Picea engelmannii
AAATTATTTGCAGAATGAAAAATCATTTGTCAACGAAAACACTAGAGACAGATAATATCCCAGTCACCAGTTGATTCCTATAACTTATAGGGTGATAACAACTGCCATATGATGGGATGCACCATAATCTATAATCCATGAATCAGATGAGGAATTAATTGCAACCAGAGCATGATGATTACCTTTCTTAGGAGCACGATCTTCTTCCTTCTGCTTCTTGACTCCCTTTGGAATGAAGTTTCCAAAGTTGTTCTACTGAAGTGCCTGTGCCATAAGATCGATCTTTTTCTTCATGCATGTGGATTCTTCATGATTCGGTTTATTGCAGTAAGTGCACTGCTTTCCCTTCTTCTTCTTCTTCTTGGAATTTGAAGAGTCTTTGGAACCTGAAGAATCATTGAAGGGTTTGGAATATCCCTCCATCCCGTTCTGTTTGGATGACCCCTTTCCATCATGCACGGTGAGTGCATGTGCTTTAGGATCTTTCATGAGGCGCATCTGTATGAGTTTTGTCTACTTTTGTGTAAGAGACTCAATGAACTGAGCCAATGTAGGCATTTTCCAATTTGTTCCAAAAAGATATCTGACATAATGGAAATTGGAGATATATACAACATATTATGGTCCTAGCTTGGCCAAGATTGTTAGAATAAGTTGTTTCTCTTGTGTAGACTTATCAATACCACATTCACCCAAGCTTAATAGCAAAGATTTAAATTTAGTAAAAAAATCTTGTATATTATCAAAACTTTTAGGGTCTAAGGTATTCAATTCTACCTCAAGCATATGACCTCACATCTCATTCTGCTTTCCAAAGAGTCCTTCCAAGGTGGTCCAGATCTCGTTTGGAGTCTTGCATGCGACAACATGAAACCACAAATCAGTGGAGATTAACTCAAGAAGTAGTCCTGTGGCCTCATCCTTACAGTTCACCCATCTAATCTTCTCAATCGCTGATGTAGGTTCTCTTTCTGTTGCCATCGTCAAATTATATAGTCATTTTCTTTTGAGTTGGAATGTCGCCTTGGGTTTCCAATCAAAATAATTGTATGGTGTGAGGATTACCAACAAGTTTGACTATATAATAGTTTTCATATCCATCTCTTCCACCGTTTCTAAGAACCCCTAAAAATTTACTCTCAATCTGCAAGTGAAAAATTAAGAAATCACGACAGAAATGACACTTTAAGTGAAAATTCGTATCAGTTTCCAGAGATGATCTTCCGACTTACTTTCTGAGAAAATGGTGAAGAATATCGCCAAACGGTTGAAAACCCACTTCCAAAATGGGCCGATTTACTTTCTAGGTGGGCCGTTTCCTCCAAAACTTAATATTTTGGGAGCAATGAATGTAGAAAGGTACGACCACAGATTCGTATCAGTTTCAGGATGCTATCTTGAAACTTACTTTCTGAGCAAATGGTGAACAATCTCGCCAAACGGTTGAAAACCCACTTCCAAAATGGGCCGATTTACTTTCAATGGTAGCCGTTTTCTCCAAAATGTAATATTTTGGGAGGAATAATTGCTGAAAGTTACGACCACGGATTTAGCTCGCCGAAACCCCGATTTTCCTTATTCTTTGGCTTGTCTGGCTTGCTCCAAGCAACATAGCTCTGATACCATGTCAATGTTTCATGGAAACTTGCATAGGATATCTATCTAAAGCAAGTACAAACAAAGCTTATCAAGAAAAGAAGAGAGATTCAATATGGAAGAATGAGAAAATATATTCACACTACTCCAATGAGCTGATGATTTATACATAGATCATGATCAATATGATACAATGAATGAGTGGAATACACTCATATATAGGGCAAACCATTCCATAATTAAGAAAAACAATCAAGCAGTTAGCTTTCCTTAGGAATGAATGCATGCATAATAGTGATGGTAAAAATAGAAAGTCTAAAATAGAACTAGTCAGTTAACTCCCATTGAACTAGTGTGTCAAAAATAGAAATTTCTCCAACACTCCCAAAGCCTTATACAAACCTCCACTACCAACATGACATGCATTTAGTTCTTAACATAACATAGCAATGAATATATATAAGTTTGTTTAAAATATTATTGTGCAACAAAAAGGGACAAAGGCCTAAGCCCTCGACCCCTAGCCCATGGTTCATTGTAACATTTCATAGAGATGACATTCCTAAACTCATGGGGTAGGTTAAATGGTATATGTCGTATATACATAATATGGTTATAACAATATAACCATATTCCAACAAAACACTAAAATGTATGGCGGTCGGTGGGGCTCGAACCCCTGACTTGCTATATATAGTACCATGTCATAACCAACGCACCAAAGCACAGGTTTTATTAGAAGGCCCTCCAACTAATGGTTAAGGTAGACCATGGAATTCAGAGGTAAGTTAAGGGACCGCGCCCTATTTAGTGGCACATGGACTGAGGATTGTACATAAATTTATTAATGCAGATTTTTGCCTCAAAGTGCATGCCCGAGGGTACATATGCTTCGAGGCTACACCATAAAGGATGTTGAGAGGTCCCTTAATGGAATTTCAAGAAATTTATACTCATTTTTCAGGATTTTTAGCAAGGAATCCAATGGTGCATTCCATTTTTGCATTTGAGCAACATGTAAAAATGGTCATTGTAAAACACAAGCATTTGAGAATTAATAAATAGGTCTCTATTGGAAGCGAACCCGAAGATGTAGCCCAAATTGGGTGAACTCCATTATCAAACTTGTGTATGTGATTTCATCAATGTTGTTCATTTTATGCTCAATTATTTGCAAGTTATTTATCATTAAAGTGTGTATGGTTAGATAAGTTTTTCACATGTAAGTTTTAAATAGTCAAGCAATCATTATTATTTCAAAGATCAAGTGGATGTTTATATGTATTTAAAATAATCAACATCTAAGGATTTTTCAAATCAAGTTGGTATCAGAGCTGGTTTGAAAAGTGTTTGTAAGTGAATTGTTTCAAGATCCAAACTCAAACTTGGTAAAGGAGAACTTGCAAGTTATAAGTCCGAGATTGGAAAAATATTTTGAAGACATAAGATGGCTTCTGAGAAAGGAGAAGAAGTAGATCAACCCATGCGCCATGAAGAGATCAGAGATACACTCCAATCATTGAGGGAGATAGTAGAGGATTTGCAATGAAGAATTCAAAATCCTGTAAGTGGAGAATCTTCAATAAAAGGAAAAGGAGGAGGTGAAGGTGGTGAACCTTCAGAGCCCCCTTCACCATCCTCATCATCATCATCATCTTCTTCAGAGGCAAGTGAACATTCTTCTCGTCGAAAGAAGTACTCTAAGAAGTCTGATCATAATCTGCCATCGTTAAAATTGGATGTCAAGTTTGAATTTCTGACCTATGATGGAGAATTGAATGCTGAGAAATTAGACAACTGGATCAAGCAAACAGAGGTATATTGTAGGGTACAAAAAATCATGGACGAGGCTGAAAATTTACAATGAGCTTCTCTTCGTCTAAGTGGCACAACCTTGATATGGTGGGAGAGTAAGATGGAAGTTATTCTTGTTTAAAAGGATAAAGTAATCTCTTCCTAGGATAAGTTTACTAAGGCTATAAAAAAACAATTCTATCCACTGGCTTATATGTAGACGACAATGATCGAATGGCAACATCTAAGACAAGGTAAAGGCTAGAATATTCAGGAATATACAAAGTAATTCAAAAAGAAGGCATTATCATTAGGAATTGTTTTATATACATGTGAAACTCTTCTAAAGTATATTGGTGGCATGCACTCATATATTCTTCATACTATTTAAATGTTTAACCCTACTAACATTGATAAGGTGTCCGTACAAGCAATGCATCTAGAGGCTAGTAAGTGGAAGCATGTGAGCAAAGATAATAACCCATTTAGGTTTGAAAAGAAACTAAAAGGTAAATGGAAGAGAAATAAATAAAATACAGTGAAGCAAGCTAAGGAAATACCTACATGTTCCCACTGTAAGAAAAAGGGACATGAGGAGTCACAGTGTTTGAAGCTGCATCCAGAATTACAACCAATTTTTTTTAAGGAAAAACGAAAGTAGAAGACTGTTGCATCAACTCATCAGGATCTAGAGTCAGATTCCAGAGATGAATCTAATATCATGGAAATAGGAAGAAAAGGTATATAATCTATCAAATCACATTCTTTAGTTCAATCTGCCAAATTGGAAAATGATATGGATCAAAAGAAAAGTATCGAGTTTTTTCATGTTAGAGTTATAGTCAAGCATACCAAGGTAGATACTTTATTTGACAACGGATCTCAAGTTAACTTAATATCTGAAGCAATTGTTAAGAAGTTGTGTTTAAATATGACACCTCACAAAAATCCTTATTCATTAGGATGGGTATGTGAAGATGCTAAGTTGCAAGTAACAAAATGGTGTAAGATCAGATTTGCAATTACAACTAAGTTCTTTGACGAGGTGGAATTAGATGTTGTGTCTCTTGAGATTTGTGACATTGTCTTGGGTAGTCCATATATATTTGACAGGAAGGCCATATTATACCGCGAAGAGAATAAATATCTTATTTCCAAGGATGGGGTTGAATATATTGTTAGAGCTCATCATATCAAGACTAATGTTTCTTTAGTGAGCACAGGGTAAATGAAGAGACTCGTGAGCACAAGTAAATATTTTGTTCTCGTGATAGTGAAACATAAAGAAGAAGAGATAACACATGCTTTATAAAGTTGTGATCTAGATCATAAACAAGAGTTGGCCAACATCATATCCAACTATGATGAGTTGTTTCAAAAACCTACAGGGTTGCCTTCTAAGAGGGAGGTTGAACATGAAATATATTTGCAGTAAGATGCTCCTCTTCCGAACATTGGAATGTACAAGTAATTAGTGATTGAGGATGTAGAAATTAAGAAGCAAGTTCAAGAGTTTATCAATAAAGGAATCATCAGGCCAAGCTCCTCTCCCTGTGGTTCTCTTATTGTATTAGTTCCGAAGAAATATGGCACATGGATGATGTGTATTGATTTTCGAGCCCTGAACAAGATTACAATAAACAACCGTTATCCTCTTCCAATAATTGATAACTTATTAGATCAATTAAAGAATGTTGTGTATTTCACTAAGTTGGATTTGAGAAGTGGTTACCATCAGATGAAAATTGCAGAAGGTGACATATGGAAAATTTCTTTCAAGACCAAGCACAGATTATTTGAATGGTTAGTTATGTCATTTGGGTTATGCAATGCACCAACAACATTTATGAGGGTAATGAATGATGTGTTCAGATCCTACATAGATGATTTTGTTATTGTCTATTTAGATGATATATTGATCTTTAGTCGAAGATGGGAATATCATATAAAACATGTCAAGACAATATTTGAACTCTTGAAAAAGGAGAAAATTTATGTAAAAATGTCTAAACGTGAATTTGGAAAAACTTCTCTGGTATATTTGGGTTACATTGTAGGGAATAATTAGCGAAAAATAGACTGTGCAAAAGTAGAATTCATTATGAAATGGCCCAAGCCAACTACTGTCACAAAATTCAGGAGCTTCTTAGGAGCAGTATGATATTGGAGGAAATTCAATGCTAATTTTTCATACCTAGCAACTCCTCTACATGCATTAACAAGTGTTAAGCAAGTATTTCAATGGGGAGGAAAGAAGAATAAATCCTTTGAGATAATGAAGGAAACGATAACCACCACACCAGTTTTGGCTCTTCCATATTTACAACAACCATTTGAGATTCAAATTGATAAAATAAGATATGCCATGGGTGCAGTCTTGATGCAACAAGGTAAACCTATATGTTATCATTCAGAGACTTTTACTCAGGTTGTGATTAACTATCCAACATATGATAATGAGTTGTATGTGTTGGTACAAAGTGTAAAGAAATGGAAGCATTAATTAATGGGAAAGGAGACGATTATTCATACAAATCATCATCCATTATAGTATTTTCATTCATAGACCAAGCTACAACAGTCGTGACACTTTAGGTGGATGGTTTTCTTAAAATAGTTTCATTTGGTAATCAAGTATAAGAAGGGTATTCATAACAAGGTTGCAGATATGTTGTCAAGGCCAGTGATTAATGCATACACAATACTCATGTATGATCTTTTAGTGCATAAAAGTTATGTAGAACAATATGCTAAGGATGGTGATTTTAAATATGTATACGATGCATTAACTCATGGAAATCAACAATCAGATTATTATATGCATGAAAATTTATTATATCATCTGGGAAATATTTGTATACCCAGAGATGAAAAAGTAAATTTATAATAAGAGAAGATCATACATCTCTCATTTCTGGTCATTTTGTGGTTGGTAAGACCGTTGCAAAGGTATTTTTATTGGTCTCGAATGAATGAAACAGTTTCAAAGTATATGAAAGGGTGTGTTATGTGTGCCACAAGTAAGCCTAGCAACAAAAATTTGGGTTTATATACACCACTTCCAATACCTTCTTAGCCATGGGAAAGTATCTCCATGGATTTTGTAGGGGCTTTTCCAATGTCCAAGGCAGGTCATGATTATCTATATGTCATGGTGGACAGGTTCAATAAGATGTGTATTTTGATTCCATGCAAGAAGCATGTCACAACTGAACAAAAAACACAGATGTTCTTTGCTAATGTACGGATTCATTTTGGACTTCCTACATCTATTATATCAGATTGAGACTCTCACTTTTTGGGAAAGGTTTGGTCTCATTTATGGGAACTCATGGACACTAAGTAGAATAAGAGCACAACTTTTCATCCACAGACAGATGGAAAGACAAAGATGGTAAACATAACAGTGGTACATCTACTTAGAGGGTACTACACCAAGCATACTAAGCTATGGGATAAGAAATTACCTTATGTATAATATGCCTACAATCATGCCATACATTCGTCTACTAAAAAAACTCCTTTTGAAGTATGTTTGGGGTACTTGCCTAAATAACCTATGGAATTTGATTTTGGAGAAGTAAAGAAGATGGAAATCATGATACAGATAAAGATAAAAGGTTCATTCAAAAGATTCAACTGGTACACCAAGCTGTATAGGAACAATTGGAGAAAATCCAAGCCAAATATAAGGCAAGGCATGATAAACATTGGGTTGATCATGAATTTGAAGTCGATGATCAAGTATTGTTACATATCAACAAGGATAGAATGAAAGATGAAGGTAAAAAGCTAAGGCCAATCCAATATGGTCCATTCAATATCTTGGAAAATATTGGAACTAATTCCTTTCATTTAGATCTACGTGGTAAATGTTGAGAATTTGAAGCTTTATGAGCCTCCTATGATTATAGATGAAGATGAAAGTATGAAGTTTCCAACAATTGGTGATTTTTCTCCAGAATATTTGGATGAGATACAAGAAGATGTTATTCTTGAAAAAATAATCAGGACTTCACAACAAGGTCATGTGGAATAATTTCGAGTTGGTATTAAAGGGGTAAAACCAAGTACGGAAAAATGGATGGAGATTAGAAGGGTGAGGGAACTCTACCCTCACCTAGTTGTCGAGTAATCAAAACTTTTGGTGGCCCAAAAGGCTTCCAATGGGGAGGAATGATCCAGGAGGATCCAAGAATTCTCACAGAGGTCCAGGAGAATCCAAAACATCCACAGAGGTCCTGAATGGTTCAATAATACTCAAAATTAGATTTTCCCAAATAATCTCAAAAACAACATCAATGCATATAGATTGTTGTTAGCTTTCCAATGATGCAAACTTCAAGTCAAATGGAGTTCATATGAAAAATATATGACCAATCAAAGTTCTATCCAAGCCAGGTCAAAGGTCAAAGTTAGGAGGGGAAAAAGGGTGACACATGTCACAACTGCAAGGGTGATACGTGGCACATGGTCATACATGTCACATGACACATAGGTTGTAAGTTGACTGGGTAAGTCGTATAGACCAGGTGGACGCGTAATGTGTTGACAAGTGGAAAATATAAGCCAATGAGAGGCTGCCATGTGGCATCCCCCATTGGCCTTTATGGTCATAGTTATATAAAATATTTTAGAGTCGACGGGGGTCGAACCTGTGACATCCCAAAGCCTTATACAAGCCTCTACTACCAAGGCTCCATGCATTTAGTTCTTGACATAACACGGAAACATCTATATATAAGTTTGTTTAAATGATTGTTGGGCGGCAAAAAATGTCGATGGCCTAAGCCCTTGACCCCTAGCCCATGGTTCATTGTAACATTTCATAAAGCCAACGGTCCTAAAATCGCAGGGGAGGTTAAATGGTATATGCCACACACACACACACACAGACATATATAATATGGTTATAATAATATAAGCATATGCCAACAAAATGCTGAAACATATGGCGGTTGGTGGGGCTCGAACCCTCGACATGATATATATAGTACCATGCCATAACAAATGCACCAAAGAACGAGTTTTGGTAGAAATCCCACAAAATAATGGTTAAGGTGGACCACAAAATTCAGAGGTAAGTTAAGGGCCCACACCCTATTTAATGGTGCATGGACCGAGGATTGTACAAACATTCATTAACACAGAGTTTTGACTCGAAGCGCATGCCCAAGGGAACATAGGCTTTGAGGCTACACTGTAAAGCATGCTGAGAGGTCCCTTGATGGAATTTCAAGAACTTTATACTCATTTTTCATGATTTTTCACAAGGAATCCAACGGTGCATTCCATTTCTGCATTTGAGAAACATGTAAAAAAGGTCATTGTAAAATGCAAGTATTTGAGCATTAATAAATAGGTCTCTATTGGAAGTGGACCCAAAGACGTAGCCCAAATTGGGTGAACTCTGTTAACAAACTTGTGTATGTGATTTCATCAATGTTGTTCATTTTATGCTCAATTATTTGCAAGTTATTTATCATTAAAGTGTGTATGGTTAGATAAGTTTTTCGCATGTAAATTGTAAACAATAAAGCAATCATTATTATTTTAAAGATCAAGTGGACGTTTATTTGTATTTAAAATAATCAACATCTAAGGATTTTTTGGATCATAAGGTCACTGGGGAAAAATCCCATAATAGACATGACTATAAGAAACTATGCATAATGGGTAAATCACCCAATAGACTCATTAATGGAAAGGGTAAGGTTGTACATCCCAACCACTTGGTAGTTTCACCATCATCCTCATGTTTGAAAGCCATTAGTAGAGGTGCAAAGACGCTAAACTATGAGCCAACAAACTTGTTGTTCCTAAAATCAAGAAGACATGTGGGTTTGTACATAGAAGTGCAATGTCCTTTGGAATAAGGACTAGTTCACAAAGAAGCGACGATGGGTGAAGAATGTCTTAGGTTGAAGCACCTAGAGATATTAGAGTTAGAAGCCTCAAGCTCCAAGCAAGCTAAAAAAATATTGGTCGCTCCAAACGTTAAACCAGGGAGGAAGGGTAGGAAATGCATCAAGCTAAAAAAAATAGGGTTACACTGGTTTTGGGAAAACACATTATGATGGATTAGGTAATGGATATGGTGAGTATCGATTTGATAGATTATTTTTATGGGAGACAAGTTTCTAAAATATTTGGAATAATGGTTATTTAGGGTTTGGAATCCATTGCTTGGTAAACCCCAAGATTCCATATCTAGGTAAAGAGATGGATGGAATTTATCTTTAGGACAGAAGAAGGTGTTGAGAAGATCTAGGAGTTGAGATGGTATTGGGTTTCTTCATTGTTAACATTGAAAATATGAAACCTTGGCTTCAACCCTATATCAAAGAGGCATGGACTCATATTATTCAAGTCAAGATATCGATCTTACTTTTGGAGATTTGATATTTTTTAGTCTTAAAGGTAGTCAATGATAGGCTTGGGTCATCCATAGAAATGGATTAATGATTAAAAATGAGCTCAACCAAAAGTGTGGCTAGAATTTTGGTGGAACTAGATTTGAAGGAGGGGTTCACAGAGGCTATTGAGATAGATGCTGCGATATGAAATTATATAAAAATCCTAAATTACATGGGCATCCCATTCAAGTTTTCTTGATATCATATTTATGGGAATTTAGCTAATGAGTTCCTTCTCAAATTCACTAAAAACATTTGGAGGAATAAAAATGAACATAGTGCCAGTCATGGAAGGGATGATTCATGCTCAAGCTCTATGGATGTGGAGAGGTAGCTAGAGGTAGATAGTAAAGAGGAGAGTATGGAAATATGCAGATAAGAATGTGATGGAAGATGGTAACACTACAAATTAAACACCTTCTTGTGGAGGTTTTTATGGAACCTCCCTAAAAAAACTATCCCTTAATTGTTTATAGCAGAGGTTGTTGGTGGAGGCATGCGACAGAAGGTTTTTGGGGAGGTTTTTTTTCTTTTCGGTGCATGTTTAAGGACTATATGCACCAATGCACATTGAAACATACCACACTGATGTTAAAATGTTCAAACACACTGCCACTGTTCATAATGGATGTTGTTAGCAGATGCAAGCGGTCATAAGTTTTTTGCGAAGAATGTTGTTTGGTACACCTATAGAGTACATCCACCTAGGTTCTCAACTAAAACATAACACACTTTTACGTATATGTTTAAATTAACTGTCATAAGTTATAAAAAAATAACAAGCACTGATCAAAGCACACCAGTACCAATGAATCTTATGTAACAATGCATACATAATGTTTGATGGCGCACCGCAGTATGGGTATATAAAAACAAATTACCATACCGATTTTCATTGTGACACCTCATATAGTGCTTCCAATATCTCAAGCAATAACCGATTCTTACTCTATTTTCATGGATGCTCTATCTCTGGTGCTTCTTGATGATTTGGATAGTGCCACCGGTCGATATTCCACACATTTCCATTTTTTGGAAATTACCATGAATTTTCATTTCCTCTCAATGGTGGAACCATGCCTCCTCGAGATGTAAGATTCCAGGTAATTTGTTTATTACATTCCCATTTCCATGTTGGATAATTGGTTTGGAAAATTAGTTGTCATTGATGTCAAACCTTGGAGATTGATGTCGACCCTTGGAGAAGTACGAAATCCCTAGAGATGTGGTTGAGATTGATGGTGAGTTATTTATCATTGATGGAGTGTTTTATGTTAGCAAATGAGATTGCTACATTTGATGAAGTTTAAATGAAGCCCCAAAGGTGTGGTTATGGTACTCGAAGTTGGTTGAGGAATATGAACATGAATGATTGTGTAAATGTAGGTCATAAACTCATAGATGGAAAGTCCTTGTAGTGCCATTTAGGTGGTATGCCACGTGGTTCCTCACAGCTAGGGAGATATATCCTTGTGAAGTTGGAAGCCCAGAAGAATGGTCACGAAGCCCCTAAGAAGTTAAAATTCAATGATTGAAAGGGTAAAGTGGTTGTAACAAGAAAGTCAAGAATCCCTAAGAATAAGGAAATAGGTTACCTAGCAAAAGTATAAATACACATCATGAGACATTCATTTGACACACACACTTACATTGAATATCTATATTGTGATTGTCATGGTCTAGTTCTTTGGTCTATTGGAGAATATGACGACAAGAATGAGGAAACATAGAAAGTGCGAGGAAAGAGCGAAAGTTTCAGAACTGCATAGTGCAAGGGTTTTTATGTAACCCTAATTTGACAGGCCCTCACGGGTTAGATTGAGTGTATCATGTGAGGCACCTCCATAGGTTGCCTAAGTGACGTCATGCAAGGCCCCGTGTGATAGGTAGTATTTGTCCCATGAGGACAAGACAAAATTGGGAAGAATATTGGCACAAGGCTACTGAAGTATTGATAGTGCTACATGTCAGTGTTACAATACAACAGGTCAACTACATGTCAAATGTATGATTATGTGAGTATTGCTTATGCTTGGTGATGGTATGGTACATGTTTGAGAGGCGTGTCTTGTTGATGCAATGTACATCTTGGTGATATTAGTATGGTACATTGAGTAGTAGTACATCTTGGTTGTATTGGTAAATTTTATCTGGTTTGGCTACATGGTGATGATGATATATGCTTGAGGCTTATTTTTGGTATACTCTTGAAGCATTGGTAAATGGCGTATGGTTGTCATTGATATTGATACATCGTTGAGAATTACACTTAGTATATGACTACACATGTATGAGATACCATGTTGGATGCATGTCTATTTTGAGGAAAGACCTATTTTTGGAAGGAAGGACCTAATTTTGGGAGCACACAAAATAGCTGGAAAGAAAGCAACATGCAGAAAATGGAGGAAAAGCAGCATGCAAGAGGAAAAGCCATGTGTGAGGAGGAAGGAAAGCCTAACCATATTAGGGTTAGGGTTTTTGACAAAGGTTGTAATGACCATAAGCTTATAAAATAGTATAAATAAGAACCTAGAAGGTCTAGGTCCGGGGTCTGGTTTTTGTCTATTCGGTTAAGTAAATAATTTTTTTTGTTTGGATAGGTGAAAAAGATGTTGATTTGTAGAAGAGTTGAGTAAGGTAGATTTTGAGGGTTAGATCAAAGGCTGAGGAGCTTGGTGTGATCTAGTTCGCCTCACAGAGGTTCCTTGACCTCATTATGAATGTATGATGGAAGATGTAATGTGCGCAACACCATATTTTGCAACAGACTAAATAAAAGAGCAGAGAAGCCAAATCTTTGTGGACGTAGCCCAGGAGGGGGTGAACCACATTAAAACATGTGTTATATGTGGTGTTTATTGAATGATCACTTAATGTTAATGGTTATCTTATGAATGAATGATTAATGAGATGTATTAGAATGGAAGCATGATTTTAAAGATGAATGAATCCTAGAAATACTTGAATGAATAACCCGATTAATGCATGAGGAAGATAACATACAACCCCATATCCCCACTCATTCCTAGACTGAAAGAACTTGAGCATTGAAGTCACCCATAAAGCTATCTCGGGTGAGACTGTTCTATGTGCACTGTGCGTAGCATCGCCTTCTAGTTTACCAGAAGGGTTGATAGTTTTAGAGGGTTTGGTTGGAAACTTGTTCAGATATGAACCTGGGTCAAACCAAGAGTAGAAAGAGAGATATTAAGCCAACAAATGGTTCTGTTGCCAGATGGAACTACATAGAATTGAGTGGACGAGATTCATGGATGAAACACATGGAGAATGAAGGCATAGAAGGGAATGTTCAAGCCATGGAATCCAACAAAGGTGGAGATCGAAAGATGGTTGAAAATGAAGGAAATCGAGTTTACGTAGAAGGACAATAGAAACCCTAAGTTAACACTGCATAAATGTTTGAAAAAATACGTGTTTAGCGAATTGCATGGGGTTTTTTAATTTGATTTACTACATTTTTTGCAAGAGTGGTTATTAAGGTTAAAATACAACCACCGAACAAATCGAATCAGACAACTGGAGTGGAATCTTTTGGATATCATGCAATTAGAACAAGTTAACAACAAATTTATGCGCGCAGTATATTTATGGTTAGACAATATTGTTGCAGGGTGTTGGCATAGGGGTAGACCCAGGGTTCAATGCTTCAACAATGCACCAACAAAACCCTAACTACCAGCCCTTTCAGAAACACCTGCGAAGCAGATGAAGTCTCACC
Source organism: Picea engelmannii (assembly GCA_009831015.1). Taxonomy (NCBI): domain Eukaryota; kingdom Viridiplantae; phylum Streptophyta; class Pinopsida; order Pinales; family Pinaceae; genus Picea; species Picea engelmannii. Next base: position 250,110 of record ML781237.1, read on the forward strand.
CGAGGTAGAGGCAGGGGGGGTTGTAGGATTCTGGTGTCTACAACTTAGTTGGGACACAGATCTGTGATTACAACACTTAACATAACACTTATCCAACAATATGCATTAGTTCATAAATCCATTCATATCGCAGATTAAACCCTAGATACAGAACAACACAAGATCTAACCCTTACAACCTCTTAACACATAGCATAAGCTCAGATATAACATTCACTGACATCATAAAGCACTAAGCATTCATATATCTATCTGTCATGCATAAAGAACAGTGCACTAAGCAAATAAATACATAAATAACATGAACAACATAGCACAAAGCACATTGACACAAGATATACGTGGTTCACCCCAGTGTGGGGCTACGTCCACAAACTCTTCTTCTTCTTTATTAGTCTCCTTCAATATTCTTAGAGGCACAGAGCCACAAATTTCACTCCGCACTGGATAGGTGATCTGTGCACAACGTACTAGATCCACCTTCATCAAAATCAGGTCACGGCATAAAGCCTTACCTAGTATGTGCACTGATCAGGGGATCAAATTTTGCTCCAAAATTCAAAGTGCTCGGAATCGCTTCAAACTGGATGAGAGCGTAGACCTCGTCGTTGCAAACCCAACACAACTTGTTTCGTCTCAAACGGATGTCGGAAGCGAGAGATATTGCAATCTGTTCGGAATAGCAAACAGGCAAAAAAGGGACGCTGACTGTACAATCCGTACAGGCTAATGTGGCAGGGCCATACGACCGTATGATGATGTGACATGTGGTGACGTGGTAGTTGCTGATTGGCAGATGTGGTCGAATGAGAATTTGACACGTGTCCTTTTGGTGGCTAATGGTATGTTGACACGTGGCCCAATCCGTGGGCGCCACGTATCACTTGTTATATGGTTAAAACTTTGTCATTGGCAAGAGTCAACTCCGTGACCTCCGGGTAGGGGAACAACTTGGCAAGTAGTTGCCAACTCGCGCACCACTGTGCGTTGCTTGTTATGTAAGTGGTGTACATTGTATTTGAATTTGCATATGGGTATGGTTTGGGCCGCGACCGGGCCGAGGCTTAGCCCCAGCCCTTGGCCGCGCGCCATATAACATATAACCGACGCTTTAATATATAGAGTGCGCGTGGTTTTTAAATGTGGTTTGAAATGGTTAAATTTTTATCCCATGGCTATATGCCTACATTACATATGACCACAACTAAGTGCGCGGGGAGTTGGAACAGTTTAAACTGTTTAGCCTTTTTGCCAAAGCGCGCGGTCATATGACCCCCACATGCCCAGGTGCTAGGCGGTTAGGGGCTGGCGTGCCCATAATCGTCCTACAGTTTCCACCATTGGTGCGGTTGTGTCCGGTGCTAGGTTTTCACGCTTTAAATTGCGTGTGTGCCAGGTTCATTACATAAGGGTGCATTTTGTAGATGCAGAGACAACAAGCTTGAAGGGGGGACTTCTAGGAGGCCTAACTTCTTCGTTTTTCGACTGATTGAGGTGCCGAAAAGGCCTAGCTAGGGGTTTTTGGATGCTCTGAAACCATTGGAGTAGTCGGTTGGTCAGTTTGAGCATTGTAAGGCATGTTTTTGAGCACTTTGAGCAATTAATAATAATGATCCATTGGAAGCTGGACCAGGAGATGTAGCCCAAGAGAGGGGTGAACTCCTTTATCAATTGCTGTGTTTATGTGCTTATGTTCATTGATTGTGCTGCTATATATTTGTAATTTGCATGAGTAATCCTTTAATTAATGTGTTGCAAAGTTGATCCATTTGCTTTTAACACATAACATTTACTTGCAATAATTTCAAGATTTCAAGTCTTCTTCATTTTTAGATCAAGTTGGTATCAGAGCACTGGTTTTTGAAGACTTGATTGT